>JAODLL010017488.1:0-27142 GCA_026546735.1 Forbesichthys agassizii | reverse complement strand
TTTTTTTTTTTTTAAAAAAAAAAAAAAAAAAAAAAACAAAAAAAAAAAAAAAAAAAAAAAAAAAAAAAAAAAAAAAAAAGAAAAAAAAGAAAACACATAGTTGATAAAAAGTGTGTTTAGCCATGATACACTGTGTGTGTGTACGCACGCGTTAATGTGTGCACGAGTGCGTGTGTGTGAGGGAGAAAGAAAATGGTGGAGAGTGAGGAGAAGAGGTGTTTACATTTCACAGTGCTCGTATCGCCAGTCTAGGCTGTGAGGGAAACTTCATCTCACCTTGATCTTGAATGTGCGTGGGACGGCTTGCCCTCCGCGGCTCGTGGGCCTGGCACTGTCAGCGTAAAACACGTCTTATCTCATAGGCGTGAAAGTCCCAGCCATCTTCAGAGTAGCAACCGAAAGGAGACTGATATTATAATATCTGTTATTTCACAACTGCAGTCCACACAGGTTCTTTTCTCTTTTTTTATTTTATTTGTTAATGTAGTCTGTAAAATGTCTGTAAACGTTCTCTATTACTGTACATCTGGCGTTATCTTCTTGCCACATCCTAATATAGATACTGTATCCATCGTGTGTTGACTTTAGCTATGGCGATGTTGTATACAGGCAGACCGGAGGCTGGGAAGAAGACTGTCATTAAACCTGTGCAAATGGCAGATCAGAAGAGGTGAGGGTGTGTGTGGTTGTACGTGAGTGTGTGTGTGGTTGGCCTCTGGAGGCATTCACTTCACAAGTCAAAGCCTCTCCTAAAGGGAGATAATTACCATCTCATAGTCTTAATGGAAGAGAGCAGGTATAGACAGACAGACAGACGGGCAGACGGGCAGGCTTTTTCCCAAACTAATTGGGAGCTTTGTCTGCTGATGGACAATTTGGACTGAACAATCTCTCTGGGAGAAAATTGCCATTGCTTTGCGGCTTCCATTTGCCTCTCACTTGTGGGGATGTGACGTTATATCTCGGGCCTAGGCCCAGATCACCAAGGAATAGTAGTCGAACAGAACACCAGAAAGAAGGCCACACTCGAACATCAACAATGAGTTTTACTCCAAGCAGAGATATACAGTATTGAAGGAGCTGGTGGGAGAAAATACATCATGTTCTCATGACAGTCATTGTGCACTCAACCACAAACTAGAGCTTTTCTGAAAATTTGAGCCTGTGTTACACTGAAAAAACGTGCCGGGCCTCTAGCGAACACGTCCTCATATTTCTCCGTCAACACCAGCTTATCCGGTTCAGCTGTGAACGGACGTCCGGTTGGCCTCGGAGACAGTGGTTGTGGAAGGGATCAGTTGTTTTGTACTCCTTCGTCGAGCAGAAGATGTGGAACCTAGGGGCTTCAAATGTTATTGTCTTGCACTGTAGTAGTAAAGGGTGGAATGGTCTAGAATACAGAGTGGCTGAGAGAGCAGCAGCTGCGCAAACAAGGGTTCCACTGGGTCTGGAGCAGCTGGGGTGAGGAGTTGCTACGGAGGTCCTGTTAATGTGGGAGAAAAGGGACCCTCTCTTTATGTTGCCGTAGGCCTCTTGTTCTGTTTCTCCTGACTGCAGGTGCTGATTTAACCCTGTTCTAGGAGAAGACTGGATGGATTACCTTCTGCCATGGTCCAGGAGCAGATGGTTGTCCACGGTAGGGAGCGGGTTGGAATATTTCCCCTATAAAGCTGAAGAATTTGACAATTTTCAAAAACAGAACATCTCAGTGACCCCAAATCTCTCACATTCACATGCAGCTCTTGATTCATGCAGTGGTTATAGTAGTAAAGAGAAGCAACTGTGGTTTTGATGATATATGGTGCCTGTGACACCATGGCTTCAATGCCTGTTGGTACTTAGATGAGGATGAACATTCGCCCAGGTGCAGGAATAATGTCAGTACGATGAAAGAAGTGAAGCCTTTCTCAGGCATCTCCCCCCTTTGCTGATTGCCACAATAACTGTGACCACCGCTGTGCACATTCTTCCTTTAATCATTTCCATGCAGGGGTAGAGAACATTGTAAGTTGTGCACAGCCGTGCTGCTTCCTCCATGCTATAACGTAAACACAGAGGGAACAGAGTCTCTGCCTGTTTACCCTGCTATTGGTATCAGCAAACAAATAATGCAAATTGGCCTTAATCAAAACGTTATGAACGCGCAAATGGTTTCTGAACGCTGCTTTCTTGTCTAACTGGAGCGGTAATCTCATTGACAGTAAGTAACGTTCAGTCTCCATGTCCTTTAATCCCCCAAAACACAGACACTTGGCTCTGTTTCTCTTTTTTCTGCCTTGTCTCTCTCTCTCTCTCTCTCTCTCTCTCTCTCTCTCTCTCTCTCTCTCTCTCTCTCTCTCTCTCCCTTGTTCCACGCCCACTCTCTCACATTCGCACTGCTTCGGCCTCATTCCCTCAACCATGGTCATTAATTAGCTCCCACTTATAGTAAACAGATGTCTATTAATAAATTAGGGGCATGTTTTGATTTGGCATAATACTTCCATTCCGGTGCCTAGGTAACACATGAAAGCATTCCTCTGCCAGTTCAAACCACTGGCCAAAACTCACAACGATTTGCAAGTGGCAGGACGGCTGCAGTCGTGGATGTTGTACAATAAAAACACTAGTCACATATTGTATTTACGTATTAATATTGCTACCATTATGTTTGTCCAAGACAGACATATCGACTTGCCAGACAATATACAATACATAGGTACATTTACAGTACATTAATCAGTGCCTTTATCTGGGTCATACAGTAGGTCCTATTTTAACAGTCAAGATTAGGTCCAGCTGCATTCATCGTACTGTATATTACCTTCCCTCAGATTTCAATGTCAACTTCTTCCAGACAATCTGTGGTTTCATCTTGACTGCTCCACTTCAGGGAGATTCTGATTAGCGTCACGGAGCCCTGTGTATGAAATGGCAAGAGAGATTTCCCTCTCTTGACATTGCCAAGCGCAGCCCCTGTAACCCGAAATCCTTATGGTGGTTCCACAGTTTACATCTATAGGATTTGTCACGCATGGCCCGCCTGACTCTGGTCCTAACCAGGAGCAAAACAACTGCGACTCTAATCCCCTTTAAACAAGTCTCTGCCAATGTCACAATGTGTGTCCACTCACTTGCTCAAGGTTTCATTAAACTGGAGCTGAGGGCCCCTCCTTTGCTCTCTGCTGGTAAATTCAGAGGCACAACCGTGAAACCCACTGTAATGTCTGGCTTGGACCAGAGCCTAATCGCCCCTGAAGGATTTGTGTGCATAGGTTTTCCTTTGAATGCTTAACAAAGGCACGGTTGACCCCTCACCTACCGGTGTGTATTTATAACGCACCCTGTAAATTCTGTGTCATCACCTCTACTTTTTCACCTTATTTTGCACATTTGTGACAAAAACAACATTAGCCAATTTATTTGATCAGTAAGCCACTTCATTTTAGCAGGTAAAATTGCCTTATTAAAGGAAAACTATTTCTGGCTTGGCCTGCTTTTGTGTGTGTGTGTGTGTGTGTGTGTGTGTGTGTGCATGTGCGCGTGTGCGCGTGTGTGTGTGTGTGTGTGTGTGTATTTATGAGGGTGGCAGGGGAGACTTTGCGCTGCACTCTTTACAGTACTTGCTCTTTAACAAAACCCACTGAAAAACTTTTCTTTTCCTAATGAGACAGATAATTTCTTGGCTCACTCTGAATGTGGGTCATTTTTCTTACTAGCCACCTTTTCTTCATGCTGTTTGGCATTTTATAATACCACAAACCATGGGAATTAGCTTTCACTGCACAAGACATTGACATTTGACTTGATTTACCAATCATTAAAGTTTCTTTGTTCATTCAAAGTGAATGGTTACTTTGCATGTTATTTCTCTTTTCTTTTACAACACAGTGTTTTATTTTTGGGTATTAGTTTATGGCAAGGTGGCCATTTAAAATATATATATATATATATATATATATGTAATCTCTTAATTAGAACATCAGGTTTAAAATAATTCCATGCATACAAATATACATAAATAAATAAATGTTACTCAATATGTAAATGATGTACTGTACTTCATTTGAATTAGGCTATATGTTTTTCTTGCTGTATTATAAGCAACTTATAGCATGTAAACCACATACAGGTATTGATTTCATCTTAAAAGGGCGGGTAACCTTCTTCACAAAAAGGTTAACTCCTATAGGAGTTGGCACCTCCTTACTGAACTGTATTATGTCTTTGCTGTGACACGTCTTCCTTCCAGGTCCAGCCCGACACTCCTCCCTGGTCAGAGAACATTCCAGCAGCCTCCTGCTCCCGCCTGCTGCTGCTGAGGCTGCTGAAGAGAGGACCTTTCATTGGCTGTGCATGGGAAAAGAAGAAACGCACAATTTCAGTCGTTAACTTCCCTTTTTATTGCCCTAAAGTATCCAAGACAGAAAGGTGCCATGCGCGGCCTTTTTTCACTACCCGTGTCCCTTTACTATTGTACACACATGGCAAAGAGGTTTCAAATGCAGTGTTCTGAGAGTAGAGGAGAGAGGGGAGACCCCTAACAACACTCATTTCCCTGCAGAGGATGGTGCGTGCCGGGCGGGGTGCTCAGGGCACAATTGGAGGAACAGGCGTGAGTCCATCCATTCCCTGACCCCTTCCCCCCCCCCCCCCTTCCTCAGCCACCAGCCTTCCACTCTAAACAAATATAGACCCCAGCCCAGGGCCTATTTTCCTTCCTCTCTCTCACCTCGGGCCTCGCAGCAGCTCTGATACCCTTGACCTTGTGCTTGAAGTCTCCGAGGTTAGGACAATAAACACAGTGTTGATGGGCCATGACCCAGAGCAGGCCAACGGACTCAACCAGCAGCAGACGGACAGCAAGACAAGGCGGGGGAGTGTGAGAGGCCTCCTGAAAACAGAATCGAGACAAATGAAGGGAGAACAATGGAAGAAAATGCTGGAGGGAAACAATGAAATGAAAGAGGGTAAAAGTAGAGCGATAAGTGGGGAGGAGGAGAGGTGGAGCAGAGGCGTGGTTTAGCCAGTCCTGGAACAGAGGAATGTGATGCTTCACTGACCAGCCTGGCAGGCAGAAGGGAGAGTCCTTAGTGTGTGTGTGTGTGTGTGTGAGCATGCACGCCTGCACATGTGTGTGTGTGTGTGTGTGTGTGTGTGTGTGTGTGTGTGTGTGTTTTCTTTAGGGTTCACCATTCTTTTTCTTAGCACCAGTATAGTCTAGAGAACTCCCCATAAACAAACCAGCTGTTTTTATCTTTCCTTGCTGAACACACACAGGCAGCTAAATGAGCTCTGAGCTCAAGACTCAAATCTGCGTATCAAGCAATAATAGAATATTATAATACAACAGCAAGGAAAGCAGAACAAATAAATCCATTGGTTAAGAAAGCACTGTGTACTTCATACAGTCTACGAGAAAATGAATATGGCCTGTGGGGCGTGTGAGCGTTATCCACAACTTTCTTTGTAAAAGTATATGTTCAGCCCAGACAGTTTCAGTTTCCAATACCTCTAATCTCTGAGGACGTAAGAACAGCTGATTTGAATGACAAACAGATCTCGGGCACATTGAGGTCGCAGCAGGCTCTGTGTGAGGGTCTACTGTGCGCTAGTCCGTCCACAACCCCCCATATCTCTCTATCTCTACCTCGTTGTAGAACATATCTGAGATTCCATCAATCCCTGTGTGTGAGAGGGAAAGCCCCGTGGTGTAAAACATCAGCCTCAGCAGTCTCAGGGGGCTACTGTAGGGCTCTTTAAAGCAGGGATCTGGCCTTGCCAATAGCTAGGAGCCTTCTGCTCTGCATGAGGAATGAGGAAACCCACTGTTGCAGGGGTGGAAGTCAGGATGCCTGTGTGTGTGTGTGTGTGTGTGTGTGTGTGTGTGTTAATGGTAGCTAGCTATAGGCTGTTCCAGCTGCTGTGCTTCATCTAAGCAATTAGCTGTAATCAGCTCTCTGAGCTCCCTGGGTGTTCTGAGAGGCTGTTCACACACTGACCCTCCACCGGATACCTCTCGCACACACACGCACGCACGCACACACACACGTGGTCAGGCACACACACACACACACACGCACGCACGCACACACACGTGGTCAGGCACACACACACACACACACACACACATGCACGCACACACAAACATGTGGTCAGGCACACACACACACACACACACGCACGCACACACAAACACGTGGTCAGGCACACACACACACACACACACACACACACACACACACACGTGGTCAGGCGCGCACGTGCAGACACAAGCAAAACACCTGGGCATTAACACACATCACTGCATCTACTGTACACCCACACATTCATGCAAGCATGCAGTATACAGGCGTGCATGTTGTGTGCACGCAGACACGCATACAATCGCACAAATTAAGATAAATGCAAAGACAGAAATGCAGCCACATTATTAATGTGTGTGTGTGTGTGTGAGTCCCCTAGTGCACGTGGCCTCTCTACAGAGCATGGCCATGTGTTGCACACATGTTCCCAGGCCTTGTCAATTGCTCTTTGTACATTCACAGCATCTCCACAACAGTGACTGTACTCTCCTGAGCCCCCTCTCCCTTCTTCAGCCTCTCTATCATGGTGCACAAAGGTAGGCACCCGCCCACACTCCATGGGTGCAGACACACACACACGCACACACACACACCTACTGTACGTTTGTAAAGGCACATTCATTTAGACACACGTGCGCACACACACACACACACACACACACACACACACACACCTAGTGTACGTTTGTAAATGCACATGAATTTAGAGAGACACACACACACACACACACACACACATGCACACACACACGCACACACACACAGGGAGGTTATCCCCCAACCTACTGTAGTGGTGTGACTGATCCTGGGACCACAGGGATCATCCAGTAAGCCCCCCCCCCCTTCTTCCACCCACAGTGTGTGGGCTGGGTCGGCCTACAGACGCGCCACAGGCAGGGGGCAGGAGGCCGCCAGGGAGCACTGCTGCCCTGGGCAACAGCTGCTCGGCAAATGGAGCTGAACATTCCTTTCCCTGCATCCACAAGCAAGACTGATACCATGTTCACACTGCAAGACGAGCAGAAAGAGCCTGAGCACGTTAGCGTAGCTGGTGCACGTTTACTAGCTTTGGGACTGAGATTTAAAGCTGCGTGCGACAACTGAATGTTTACACATATTTACTTTTATACGCTATTAGTAGTGTAATTTGTCTTAGTCTACAAAGCCCCAGTGAAACTGAAAATATTAGTCGTAATAGTCAGTATGTACAGTATGAGGGGAACCGTAGCAAACGCTCATTAGTGATCTGTGCAACTACTGTACAGAAAAAAACAAACATGCCTGAATATGATTATGATATCTTTGAACACAGTGCAGTTGCATCTTGTGACCATATGGGGCGTTCTACTGTATATGCCAATATGGTGCCGCTTCATTTACAGTTTGCATGAGTAATCTTTTCCAAATAATGTCTTCAGAATGATTGTCTCAGTAATACTTTATGACAGATATCTTACTATGCTAAGATGACATGGGGCATTATCCAGATACTGTAAAGGCGCTATCGCTCATGAGTGTGTGTGTGTTAAACGTGTCTGTCATCCTCCACTGCCAAGGTGCTCCTCAGCTATGTTCTCATGTGTCCAGCCCCCAACCCCTACCCGACCAACACGCACACACACACAGCTCAGCCGAGTCATCCTAGACCCCCTCACATTCGCCCACACACACACACACACACACACACCCACACACACACGCAAGCACACACACACACATAATAAACACACATATGCACATGGTCTCTAACACACACACATACACACATTTATGCACATGCTGTTTAACACACACACATACAAACACATTCACGCACATGCTCTCTCTCCCTCTCTCTCACACACACACACATGCACGTGAAAACACACTTAAACTGACTGTAAACAAGCACACACCAAACATACAGTATAAAACCCAAAGCATGCCTACGTGCACACACACACACACACACACACACACACACAGTAAAAGAGGACCAGAGTGCAGAACGGCACATTCTCCAGGGGTATGTTGACACCCTGGCAGGATCTATGAGGCAGCTCTGGCATGGCGAGCATTTTGTTATTCCAATGTTTTCTGCTCTTGTGAATACACACTCCCCCGTATCAGACCCACAGGCCAAATACAACGCTAGCCAGGCATTTCAGTGGCTGGACTAGGGAAGTGAAGGAACATGCCTATAATATTTCTTCTTCTGCCACAGTCGAGTTCCCTTCGCATAGTAGATTTATATTCCTGGAACTTAATGTATATTGTGCGTCAATACTGCGTTGTGACAGACTATAGAATGCTGACGGATGCTCCTCTTGTAGAAAAGCGTCAGAACAGTGACAGGTGCTAAACCTAATGGTGGCCCTCTTCCCAAGCTTGTTATTGCCTTTACAGCAACATGATGCCAAGAGCCATAAATTCTGAAATGCCAAGGCCAGTATAAGATGAAATCAGGATGTGGCAGGCGAACCGTTACTAGGTGTAGCTGTACTCAAAATACTGAGTTTCTCAGTGTAATCTTGTTAAGGCATGCTTAGCATTGCATCCTGGATAGCAAAACAACAAGATTGATGAGAACATGAAAACACTGAACGGTGTATCTGGTATTTTCATGATGATAAACAGATGCTTTCTTTTGACTCCACTGTCAAACATGAATGGAAATATGTCCCTTTGCTTATCCTCTGCAGTGTTTCTCGCTCCACGGTGAATCTGGCTAATTAGTAGCAGCTTGTTGTGACCCAGGTCTATAAATAAAGTTCATTTTCCTTCTGTCTTCTTGTCAGTGTGCTCCATGGTCTTAGAGCGGTTCTACCAATGTGGGGCATGGGAGAGCTAATGGCAAACAGATGTAGAGGAGAAAATGGGTTTACAGTGAAGCTGAGTGAGGATGTTTCATCTTTTAAGTGCTAATTACTTTATTCCTACTCTGCTTCTCCCACAGTTGGCCTCTGATCGCCAGTGAGACAGGCGTGAAATTACAGGAGAGTGTAGTGAGTTTGATAGTCCTCCTGTACGTCTGTTGAAATGGGTAGTTATGGGAAAACCTTTATTCTCCTTCACTTTCTTTCTTTCTTTCTGTTGTAATTTTTCCTTTGAACCTTCTCTCTCTCTGGCATTCTCTCTGTGTGTATGTGTGTGGATATGGATATGCACGCACACACTTGACTTGGGCAGGACTCAGATGCCAGGATAACAGGGTGTTCATATTTTTTAAGTCAAGATTTGCAAATGTCTTAGTCTTTCAGACAACTATACGGTGTTAATGTACACGTATTCCAGATATCTTTGTGCAAGGTAACAATATATTTTAAAACATTACCAACTACACAATATTTCTGTATGTAGGTTAGGTCCCTTGCTAGAAACAGCTTCCTTCAGGAATTAATAACCATGTATGAGCACTGTACAACCTTTAAACCATTTCCCAATCTGCCTCCATGTTTGAAATGAGACAATCAGGGGTATTGTTGCCTCCAGGTCTTTCTGCAAAATCTATCAAATTAATTGATGGACATTTAGAGAACATTTTTTATCTTATCTCAGTGTGCTCTAACTTAATACCGTGACATCTATCAAATATTATATTCAGTACAAAATTCATAATTTGAAAGCATTTTGAATATGGAAACAGTAATATTAACTTTATTCCAGGATATGCTATTGCTTATTCTTTGAAACTTTCTATATTCTACAGTGTTAGAGTAGCTCCAGTTAATTACTGTAAGTTGCCTTAAATGTGTATGCTCTTGCTGCTGTAAATCCTCAAATGTTGCATAGATTCAGCCTTAAAACCAGCATTTCAGAAACTTGGTTGTTTTGGTTTGAAACTCTTAAATTCCTCTCCCACGTGTTTCCATCCCCTTGACCTTAAACCACCCACACGTTTATGAATGGACAGTGTGAACAGTGTTTCAAACCTCACCAGTGAACTGGTGAGTTGTGTGGGTTTGATATGCAGTCACAAACCAAATATGTTTTGTTTATATTTTGAGTGAGTTCTCACGCAGTTCATAAAGTGGCTTTTATTTTGAAACCAATTTACATAATCAACATATTCAGCGTATCTTGTATATACCTCCTTCACCTCTGTCCTGCCAACAGCACTCTGACCGCTTCCTCGTGCCTTTAAAGCCAGGCCACCCCTTTCTCTCCCCACCACCAGACAGGATACCCCACATCCTGTGAGAGACAGGAAAGAGCCCAGCTTCTTAGGCCCAGACACAAATCTGCACTACAGCAGCCTCCAGCCTTCCAACTTCAGAATGTTACCACAGTGCACTGTAAACCAGTGGTTTGTAGCATGGGGGTGGGGACCCCTCACTGTGCCTTGGGAAGATTTACTATACTTTATAGGTGAATCTAGTTTTAAAAGCAACAAATCTGTACATACACCGGTGTAGAGGAACACATGGCGACCTCCAAGCTATCTCAAGTTCTTTTGAGTATGTGCATATTGGAGGTGCACCTCTACCATGTGAGGCTCTCAACAGCTGACACCAATTTGCCGGAGCCTCTTCTTGAATGGGCTGTCCCATGCAGGCTTGGTTGCATGCCTGCCAGTCCTCCATCTGATGCGAGGCCAGTAGTGGTTTGGGTCGCTACATTGATAACCACATGCAGATCAGGAATTTGCTTACCAGTTTTTACAGCTTTCCCCTAACTCGTAGACATACTTTGGGGGTCTGTGTGAGGGTCACTGCCAGTCTGCCAGTGTGTCCATTGTGGGATAGGCATTGTGCCTCTAATTTCTGTCTATTATTCCTAAGTCAAGATGGGCCCCAAGCAGGCTCTAATCCTTTGAGAAAGGTTTCTGAGGAGTACATGTACACCATTTAAAGGTGCCGCAAAGGATATATGAAATAATCATTAAAAAAAGGTACATGTTTTTTAAAATAATGTAACCTACTCCTGTCTCAGAGGTGTAAAGTACTTTTGCAGTATTTGCATTACCTTTAATAAAATACACAGTGATCCATTGAATGGGTACTCAACTTGGAAAATACCTGAATAGGGGGTATAGAAGCCAAAAAGGTTAGCGACCCGCTGATTTAAATTGTTCTGCAAGTAATTTAATACAATATCACTCTTAAACTCCACCCAATATACCCAGAATCACACCCACCGTAAGTCTGCTTCCATTCTGACGTGGAAGCTGTTTGAGGTCAACGGGAGTCGCCCTTAATGAAGCCCAACCAACCAACCTTCCTTACGTTGAAAATGTCACTTTGTTTTTGAGCTGCCCTGTCAGTTTGTCTGAATCCTGGCTCCAACACCATGAAGACACACGCCCAATAAGCTTTGACTCCTGCCTCAAAGGAGAGAGGGGGCGAGAGAAAGACAGCCGTGGTTGTGGTCTTGAATGGAATAGTTGAGTGTTCTCTGGCCAGAAGCAGCAACCTAACCTTTGCCAGAAACAATCTTCTTGCCTGCCTGCCTGCCTCTCTGTCTGTCTGCTTTCAGGTGTGGTGGGAACCCCTTTCTGCCAGGCAGCCATCAAACCCACCGCAGCAATTTAGACCATTAAGATAGAGAGTGTACTGAAAGCTGCAGTACAGGAAGGCTGGCCTACAGTCAGTTTCTCACACCGCTTCCGTGATTCTTACTTGAACTGGTCTGAAAGGAAAGGGAAGGGAGCTGGATGGTTGGACTGGGTTGACTAGGACAACAGATCTCTGTTTGGTCAGTTACAGCGCTCCAATCGCCATCTGGTTCAAACCACATTCATTATTGTCTTTGTTTGTAATATTTTGTTACATTTTCTTCTTCTGTGGTTTAATTCAGCCATCCCAGCCAAAGTAATCTCTGTCTGTCAGTCTGTCTGTCTGTCTGTGAAATGCAGCGTGTACTGCAGTATAGGAGGTGTTGCCAGTTGTGGCTCTGTCTGACTGGTTTTGTGGCCCAAGGCTCATAAAAACTGCTCATGGGCCCTAAAACAGTCCTTCTCCAGCTGTTATTTGCAAAAAATGAATTGCATTCCCAGGGGGATGTGGGCGACTAGCCAGCAATGTATAAAGTCATGGTATATCTGGGCCCTACTGCCCACAGTGAAGTTAGTGTTGACTGATGACACGGATAATCATACATGTGGAGAAGTATTAGCGTCGTCCCTTCTCGGTGGAATGTTTTGTAGAACCCATTATCATGGCTCATCCAGCCGTCCGACTGTCCAGGGCATGGGGTCCCTGTTTTACTTGCACTCTGACATACTCCTCCAGGTACTGTATTTTACGGTGATGACAGCCTGTTTCAAAGTTTGAGGTGACTACATCAGCCTGCATCGGTCTCATTCATTTCCAGTTAAATGTATCAGCTGTGGCCTTTGGAGACCTGGGATATCCAGGCCAGCCCCTGGATGCAGTTTCTGCTGGCTGGGAAGTCATCTGATGTGAGGTTTAATACATGGTATATGTCTCAACAGATGCTAGCTAGGCTGCAGCAACAATGCAGAGCCGTCTTCGGAGAGTTTGATTCTGGTGTGTGCCTGAAAGCAGTGATTGGAGACACCTAGTGGCACTTTATGGTATACATATACATGATGGATCCTGCTAATAATGAATGCTCATATTAAGCCACACAAGAATGGATCTCACATTGTTATGCACTTCCAAGACTGACATCCCTTCCACAGTTAGCCACATGATTATAGGATGTTGAAAGGAGTGACATATGACTGACATGGTCAGTGTGGGCTTTTACTGGCTAAGATATTTATCCCTGCTAGCTTGTAAGCATTGGGTCAGCACATATAACTGATTAAGAGAGACAGTGTCAAAGACTTTAGAAGAGTGTTTATAACATCCACCGAGACTGGGATGGGGTAGGGGTTGGGAAGAGAGAACCAATCAATCTTTGCATTGTGTGCCATGAGTCTTTGCTTATTTCATAGAACTTGAATGATGTTGTGGTTTTGGATTTGGGTCACTATCTTCGGTCTTTGGACAGGTAGAGGGCAGAAAAGACACATTGTAATGGAAAGTGGCTTTGAAGAATATAAGTCACTACGAGGGTGCAGTTACCCATTGAGTATCTAATATGTTTGAGTTGGCACATTCATTAGTGTTAGGTAAGTCCATAGTTCAAATTCAATTATGTCCCTGACACACTGTGAACACCACTCACCTTTCCCATCAACCTCCTGGGCTGTGCCTGTTGCCATGTTGATTGTTTCTGCCATCCATTACTCTGGCTATGTTTTGACATCCTTCTTGCAGTTAAATGCGTGGTTAGAGGTGACGGTATGTCACAGGCAGAGAGGGAATGAATCACCACGGCGGCGGCAGTGTAAGCTAATGCCAATCGATAATGACTTTGACATGTGGCCTTTACATGTTTTGTGTGTGAAGGTATGTGCACGTTGTAAAAGGAGCAACACATGTTCATAGATACGCTATAGATACGCGATAGATACGTACAGTGTGTGTGGAAAACACATCAAGTCAATTAGCTGGGCAGCCTGAGGCGGTTTGAGCGTCGTGCCCGAGACAGAGGACTGTTTGTTAGCAGGCCTCGTCGCCTGAAGACAGAGGCGGCAGTGCCAGTGTGCCAAATGCTGGAAGTGGGTCGATGCTCATTCACACAGTGGCTGTGACACATTCATCACACATGCACCTGTACAAACACACGGAGGGAGGGAGCGCAGAGCAGAGCGCGGCTTCGTTGGCGTCACCTTCCGATCCTGGATGCTAACTCAAGGCTCAGGCCACTCACAACATACAGTATGCTCTGTGGCTGGGATCTCAATGGTGAGTTCTGTCTACCCACTGGATGACGGTGTATATTCCACGTGTTGAGTTAGAACACCATTGGGCCCATAGATTTGCTCATACAATAAACGGTGTGACTGCTTATCATATAGAAGTGTACAGTAAATGCACATGCCCTCTGAAAGTAAATAGGCTCTTCCTGTTGGACCATTTGCTCTCTCTGGTAATTGCAATACTGTTTGTATGACTCAGATACAGTCCTCCCGAGAGAACAAGACCTTGACTGCGACAAAACCGCAGAGGCAATTTATTTTACGGCCTTATTTGCATCCAAAAGTGTATGTCCTATATGCCTACTTTAGAGCATATACCTTTGTATGGAGCAGTATTCTAATAACCAAAACAGCAGAACACAGACACAAGATAAAATTGAAGGCTGTGTGGTTTTGTGGGTATGTATGTATATATTATTATATACAAGGTTTATTTAAAAAAAGCTGTGTTATGTTTCCAATGAGTCCAATCCTACAGTCTTTTAGAGGCATAAACTGTTCTATAATTAACAATCGTGTCTTAAAAACAGTGTGCATTGTTAATTTGGTTTAACCTCCATCTAATCAGATAAAGAGAACTGGCAGAATATTTTTCAAATATAATATACTACAAACCAGTAGAAAAACAATGAAATGAAATGAAAATATGCTACACTGTTTTAAAACATATTTCTGTAGATAATGACTCAGAACTCAAAAGTACACGATGTGTGGATCTAACCTTGTATACCATTCCTTTGTCTCTGGGTGCTTGTGCAATGATAAATGTCACGGGCAAATGAACATGATGGGCTGTCCAGCACAATGCCTGATGAATTCCAGACACAGTGGAGGAAACAAAACAAAGCATGAGGTCCAGTCAGTATCACTGTCAAGCGTGTGGATCTGGACAATATCAGGTCTGAGAGAGGGTCATAGTCATCTGTCAGTTCATTTAAGACCCTTTCTGTGCATTGTCCCAGGCGTAAGGAGAGTGCCTTTAAACTGTGTGAGGCCCTTCAGTACAAAGTCACTGGCTAGGTTTGAGTGTAGTTTAAGTATAGCAATGCATGCCTTATATTACATACATTCTGGTCACTATACTGTATAATGATCAATACAATCTGGATTAGTTTCCTTTGGAGAGTACACAAAATAGTATAGCACAGTCATAAAGGGCCAAGTGTGTGATTACTGTGTCCTAGTGCCTTGATTGGCAATGGTTAGTAGATTTAATGGCTTTACCTCAGTGTGTAAACGTTTTAACAAGTTTAATCTTTTTGTCTTAGTGTTTCTGACCTCAAAAATCAAACACTGAAAAACCCAAGGTGGCCATACCACTGTCTCTCCCCCATGTCTGTGTTACTCTCACATCATGGGCTGTCATGTATGACCTCAAGTAAACAACGCCTTCAAAGCTGTTCCCCTTTAATGTATGAATAAATTGCTGCAGTCTTGTAAAGTTTAACAGCTGTTTGGTTGCTCATTTGCACTTTCCTGTGTGGCTGGTGTTTACAGTGGAAAATGTCCCTGACAGTTTGTCTGTTATGAATCTACTTGTTCACATAAAACATTTCAATATTTCTGGGACCTTTTTCAATGTGTTGATATAATAAGCCTGTCTCGATGCTTTCAACAATGTTTTTGGAAATCTTGCCAAGAGAAAGTCTTATAATAAAGTAGTTAATTAAAACGGTTTAGGACTACTAGTTGATTAAGAAGCTTTTATATATTTAAAAATAGAGATCATTACACTGCATCAACAGTGCTATGGCTGGGATAGATGGAGCTTTCTATGTGGCTATCCCACTGCAAACCTCATCTCCCTGACATAGCACATATTTCCCAAGAGAACTACTATATAGTTAGCACTGTTTTATTTTTTTCAATGCCAATTTTGGGCAGTTATTAACTCTACATCTCAGTTTTAAGGGCTGTCAGTGACTTTAATGTAGCTGCAATCCACTGGGTAAGCAGGAAAAACCTCAATTAAAGTTGGCTCACCTGTCTAAACAGCTGCTGAACATACAGTTTGGTGGTTGTTGTATTTTGGGTTGCCTTTACTTGGATAGGGAGCAAAAGGTAAATATCCCGTCCTCTGAATTGCTGGCGTCAGCTGAAATAGTCCATGGCCTGCATTTTACAATGCACTTGTCATAATGTCAGATCCTAATATATATTACGTGTGAACATAAATAAAAATTGCGTTTAGCCTTAAATTACCTAATTGTGTACCAAAGTTGTTGAAACGTACATTGGGATATACCTTTGTGTGTGCTGGCAGCTGCCTACATCCCTTAATTGTGATTTCTGAAAAATAATATAGTTTACTTGTGCTAATATTCAGCTGTGCTTCTCAACCGATGTGTAGATGTGTCTTCTCTGACAGTTGGTCCAGAAGAGACAGCATTTCTGTCCGAAAGTCCAACTTACATCTCACCAATATGGGATACATATCACCTAAGTTATTTATTTGGTCATTAAGAAGAAAATCTTTTTGGCAAATATTATAGTCACAACAGCAACAAAGAGCTAGCCAAGACAGAAACAGTGGTTTCCTACCACAGACTATAACATCCATCAGGTTAAAACTACAGTAGTCTTGCCCTAAGCTGAGCTGACACACCACAGCCTTGTGTGGCATGGTCTCCACATTGTGGTTGTAGTTTACACCTTTCCTGTCCTGGCTGAGCCAGACTCTGGGATTTCTGTTTGTTTATGTATGAATTATGCAGAAATATACGATATGTAGGATGAATTAGAGAGAGACCCTTGCAGGGCCCACTGGGTCACAGCAACTACCCTTTATGCCTCAGCTTTATTTTTAGTTCCAGCGCTCGACAATAGACGCATTCAAGTTAATCCAAAACTGAATGTTTCATGGTGGTGGAAATGATGCCAATTCCCAATGCCAACTCTTTGGTTTTGAGGTTCTGCTAGCCCTTAGTAGTGTGTGTATTACATGAAGTAATACTTCAAACTAAATCCAGGCCCCATACCTTCTTGTATTTTTTGTCTATCAGAGAATCCTCAAAGGAAGGCCTGCCTGCCTGCCTGCCTTTGTCAGTGGAACGCATGGAAGAAGTGAGGCTTGCTGAAGGTAGTCACCCTGTATCAGGTGAAGAAGAATAACAGCTGCTGGAGAGGGCCACCCTCCGCTGCTTCAACAACATTAGGACATTCCTCAGTGGCATTAGACAATATTTTGAGAGCGAGTGAGGGAGAGAAACCCAAGACATAAACACGTGGACCTGGGATGGCTAACAGCCACGGAGGGACAACCTGCCAACAGGAGTTCCACGAATGTGTGCAGGCATGCCACCTCCCCATTGGCCAGTGTCATTTATGCTATCACTCTCTCTCTCCCTCTCTCCCTCTCTCTCTCTCTCTCTCTCCCTCTCCCTCCCTCTCTCTCTCTATATATATATATATATATACTTCTCCTTGGTGGCTGGACTGTACAGTGTGTTGTTGTTCCAGCATAATCCATTTCCCCTTGACGTATCACCAAATGTCACAGTGCTGTCTTGGCAGTGAGACACAGTAGACAGCACAGACAGAGGTGTTTATATTGCCTGCCATTCCACGTTTCTTTCCTTTGTCAACCTTGATTCGTTCATTGTGTGCATTTCATTCAGTTTCCAAAGTTCCCAGATCACCTCCCTGTCATATACCGTAGCTGCAGTCATGATGCGTTCCTGGATCCTTCTGGAAATATGTGTGTAGTCTTGTGTCCACAGTTTTCCTGGGCCCCGTTCATGTGTGCCAGATCCAAGACCCTGCTGCCATTTTACTGTGTGTGTCAATATGTTGTTTATTCACTGTATATTATGATCTTTGTTCAGACTTTGCTTGTTGTTACATTTGTGTCATGGCGGCCAATATGATAGAACATATGGTGTTGTTGGCTAAAGGTTCTGCAAACTAAAATGTTAAGGCTTGTCTTTCCACATTTAAGCATTTCACATTTTGACTGCTGGCATTTGGACATGCAAGTCAGAACACTGTGTTGTCTGATGTAACAGCTACAACACAGCGGTCGCCTCCAGGCACTCGATTCGTTGACTTGTATTCCTCAAGGTGAGAATAAAAGTTTGAGATTTATCACAAGGCGTGCTTGTCAGTGAGGTTGTACCGAGAAAGCAAAATTGCTCATAAAAGTTGCTGCTATACTATAAATATAAAACATTTTTAAAACAGTGGTATAAGAAGTGCCCTCAATTGCCTTGAGAGTGAATATATTGGCGCCCTCTATACTAGAATAGCCATACCGTACAATATATTTTGTCTGCCGGCTAGTGCATTTACACAGTTATCTCAAAAACAGATCAATGGAAGTCTTTCTGGGATTTATGTAAAGTGTAGGGTTTCTGGCACGGTGCCATTCTGAGCATGAGTGAGTGGCAGATAAAGGCTCTTTCATTGCACACTGGGGCGATGGTGTAGACTTGTCCTGCTGCTACAGGCAGAGCTGTGCCCTTGCCTCAATGAAAATACAGCATGGAAAGAATTTCCTGAAATGAAACTCAATCTTGCTTGCCACTACACAGCAGAATACATGCTGGAGGGGTCATCATAGTCCTGGTTTGGAGTGGCTTGTTGAAGTAGTTCTTAAATGTTTACGTGTGGTGGCTCAACAATCATAATCAGACAGAACATTCCAGTAAGAAAATGTGTGTGGGTGGAACTTTAAAAAACTGTATTGGAAAATTCAGAAAACACACGGAATACTGTTTTTCCCTGTACAATCCCATCCTTTCCATTGGAGGTGTTGACATATTCTGACTGTCATAGGGTCCGTTTTGTTGCAGAGGAGTCTTCCTTCAGTGAACAAGAGCAGCCAAGGAAGGCAGCCGCATTACTGGAGATGGTGTTGCTGTTGCTTTCCCATGCTGACTGGCCTCATATTGCCCAGCTGGTGTTGGGTTTCCTTCCTAGCAGCTGCTCTAGAGGTTTTGTGGTCCCCTTCAGTCCTCTTTAAAAGGGGATAGGTCAGCTGAGTCTTTCCGTGAGGCCCTGCGGAGCCTTGCTGTCACTGCTGACACACTGAGAATGGAGGTCCCTGGTATGGAGTCCATTAAAACAGCAGCCCTACAGGGATCTTCTAGAAGGGTCCAGAAACAGGTGAAAACAGCACCAGTTATTGAAGCCAATGAGGACAACTCAAATATTTTAAAAGCAATTGAAGGACATATTGAGAACCAGCAGGGTACAGGCGGATTGTGAAACCCCTCTGCTGCTGGGAGAAATACTTTACGCCCCTAAGTTGACGCATTTCACTTACCATGCTGTGGAAGTAGACAGCTTTAGGAAGGGCCATGACAGTGTGTTGATTGGGCCTTTTCGTCAATCTCGCTGATCTTCTATTTCTCATTCTGGGAAGGCTTCAGGGTTGAAATGGTTTCCTTCTATTTTGCCTGACCACACAGATGGTGGAAAATAGCTCTGAAGCTGGTTTTGCTTGGCCAGGCAGCTCTGTTTTATTTGGAGTTCGCCGTTAAAGGATGAGTAGCCCAGCACGAATGAAGCAGACCCAAGGCCTTCAGAGATCACACAGGCACTAAAATCCATATGTGAGATGTATAAACAGCAGAGTTTATTTACAGCACACAATCCTTCAGCATGTACCTCTGGTTTGCTAGCTCCATGCTGTGGAAAAAGAAATGAGCTGAAGTCAAACATTTTTGTGTTGGGTTTTGTAACCCTGTGAGACACCTTAGGTATGCTATGCAGACAGAAGAAACTGTCTGTCGGTTTTCTAAGATTACCATTATTGAAAAAATATCAAGGTTTCATCGCTTTACCAGAAATGTAAGTTAATTTTTCCCATTGCATACTCCGTTGTCAGTTTAAGTGGCCTTAAGATGCCCATACTCGTTAATGTTCATGTAAACTAATATGTACAAACAAACGTGTGAGATGGTATGTAGCGGTGTGTGGTTACTAAGTCTCCAATGAGCCGTTGGACCTTTCTCACCCCGTGCAGTGCAAGTAGGAATGTTAAATGTCAGGAGCACTGGAGGTTCTCACAGGGCTAAATTGAGCATGTTCAGATCTCTAGCAGATAACTATGCCAGTTTTGAGCATTCTGGGTACAGTTCTTAAACGCGGAGCAGAGCCTCGTTTATTCGCCATCTCTGTGTGTTTGTCTGTCTGCACTCGCCAACCTTGCGTAATGACAATATACTGTATTTTATATTGTTAGGAATTGAGGTAAAGACAATGTATGTTAAGGACTTGTTACATTCCCCTAGGCAACGGGTCACTTTTACCAGGGACCAACACAATATCCAGGACCCAAAACAACAAAACAGAAGGGAAAACTACTGGGCCAACGACGTCGGACCCAGCAGCTTCCCATAGACTACCAAAACCATAGAAACACTAAACTAAATAACAAATGTATCCCCGGTCTCCTGCCCACAAGTACACCCATATCTACTAACAGTAGCACTCTTCTGGCTGGGGCAAGGGCGGGACTGCCAACAGACCTCCATTGTTATTGATGGCGCCAGGTGTAGCTCATCAGCAATCAAGCTGCTCTGGTTCCTTCAAGCAGCAGCCAGGAGCCGTAACAGACTATAAATGTCAATTAATCTTCTGTGCTTATTATACCACAATAGTGTCACGGGTCAATTTGACTGGAACAGTTCCAAAGGGTCCATGAAGTGGACATAATACAATCCCTGCTGTGAGAGAACTGCAGAACTCTACAGTATGTATTATGACATGAAGAACATAAAACTAACAAAGGCACATGACAGTATTGGCACACAGGCAGAACAATAACCTGACAAAACACAAAGGACTCCCCCAGCCTTATTTAACCCCATACCACTGGAAACCATCAGCAAACAGCCCGTGAGGGTGTGGAGTGCTGGGGACATGGGCAGGCGTCCCCCGGACTGACACACACTGGAGAGGCAGAAATGGAAAAAGTGGTGGGCGCGAACCCTGACTACTATTTGCGATGAATCTCTGCTAGATCACATTTACCAATGGAAGAGTAATTTGTTTTTATGTGATGGGTGCATTCTATGTAGAAAATCCACTATAATAAATACTTGTGTCATAAATCATGTTAATTTAGGAGAAGGTTAAATGAAACCATTTCTGGGGCACTTCATACAACTGGCTGTGAGGCTCTATCTACTGTATGCCTGGCTGTGGGGCTCATATGCTGGCTGTGGGACTCTCATAATCCTGTAGCTGGCTGTGGGATGTGTTATACAGCTGGCTGTGTGGTTCTTCCTACAGCTGGCTGTGGGGCATTTTCAGCGGCTGGCTGTAAATTCTACCCTCCAGCCGGATGTGGGGTTCCATCAGTGGCTGACTCGGGGCTCACTCTGATTATTAATTTCTATATGATCCTGAACATCCTTCTCCTCCCCTGCAGTCTTCTGTTAGCTTCCATTGCATGTGCATCCACTAACTCCAAGGCCCTCCGAGCAGAGAATATTTTGCTGTATCCTTTGCTCATTTTGCTGGTGGAGAATTACTTCTCAGTGCTTGGATTGTAACAATTAAACATAGTTGTATGTGTGTGAGTGTGTGTTTTTTTTATGCCTGTGTATCTCAGGCCTAAGGGTGTATTGTATGAAAGACATAAATGTGTAGTATAATACTACATACTTGTTTTTCTTTTACATATTATTATTCACATAAAATAAGCCATCATGGAGTTTCAGGTTGAAAAGCATTATCCTTTTTACATTTTGTTTTGGTGAAAAACAAAAATGGGTCAATTTGACCCGAACACCACACAAGGTGGTTAGCTAACACTTTTGTCATGGTCCACTAGTCCGTTCTGTGTGCATGCAAAAAAAAAAACATTCTCATCATATGGGGTGCCAACTTCACAGAGGTAAAAAAATAATCCTGTTACACGGCCCTGGCTCTGTAAATGGAAAAACAAACAAAGTTGTGCAGACCCAACACACCAACAGAACAGAACAGAACTTTCTCTAGGATAAATGTGACTACATCTTTAATGCATTTCTCTTCCTAAGCACAGCCAAAGCATTGCATTACACAGTGCCATCTTATACTCTCATGTATTTGTTAATTTCTACAAATTTTGGGAAGCCACTGCCATGCTGTTTTAAATGTTTGCAAGTTTATGCTCTACAGAATATGGTACATGTGAAACTTGTTCATTGGCATGTAAGTTCCTATATTATTCGGTGCAGAGATACCAACAAATGCTCGATAGTTTACAATCTCCTCCTCTCCATAATCATAGCTGCTGCTTATTAACACAACAATGTTGACCATGTTGAGCTATGGTCTTTTGACACTGAAATTGACAAAAAAGTAATCAGAAAATGTGGGGATTATTAGTAGACACAGATATGGAGTATATACATTGAAAACAGTTTAAACCTACTGCAGAATTAGTCTCTTATTGCTCTGGAAAAACAGAGATCCCTGAGCTCTCTATAAGTAGTGATTATAGAAGTGATAGATAATGGTGGTGGTTGAAATAGGAGCCCATGGATTGAATAGCTTCTCTGGAGCAAGGAAAGGAAAGCTTGCTCCAACTTCTTAGTTGGTAGTCCGCTTAGATTTGTTATCAGACTGGGAGCATTCTCCTGCCAAAATCTAACCATATCTATATAAAGTGAATGCAATGTGACATGAGAAACACTTTGCTAGCATATATTGACACCTCGTAGGTATACAAAATAGCATTTTAATACATTGATGAGAATACCGCGATTAGCAAAGAAGGACAGTTTTCGGCAAGCTCACTGTTGTTAAAATAAGTCCACTCTATATAAATTGAATGCAATGTGTGAAACAATTTGATAAACTGTTGCTAGCATATCTTTACACCTAGCATGTGTCTCCAACACAGCATTTGAATCGCCTGAAAAACACCACCATTAGTCAGGGGGGATGTTTTTGGCAAGCTCACTGCTGCTGAAATCTGTCCTCCTCTGTATAAATGTAATGCAATGTGTGAAACACATACATTTTCATTTGAACTTGACCCCTAGTAAATGTCCAAAATTACATAGGCTAACCTATACAAGCAGAGAAGATAAAATGTGTCTATAATATGCAATACCATTCTTGGTGGGTAACATTCACTATTACTCATCAAGTCAATTGTAACTTGAATTGATGTGTAATAGTCTATTATTTCTAAGAATTGGTTGTCTACATTCCTAAGAAGTACGCAATAATATCTAATTTATTACCAAGATAAACTACAGTTCACAGATGACTACAGCTGGGAAGAATAAATAATATTTCTGGTTTCACCCTTTATACTTTGTTTACTTAATTATTTCCATAGCTGCACTAGTTTAGTTCATAGGTACCATTGTTTTTATAGCTGTAGTTCATTTGTATTTACCTGTATTACCTGTGGTAATACTTTTTTATTACAATACTTTACAATATTGTATGCAACTGTAAAAGGAAGGGCTTACAATAACATATGGTTGACCACTTGCTAATATTGAATCAAAGTCATTCTGGCTGTGTTATGTATTTTAGTATATTACAAGTGTGTATTGTTCCAGTCCAATATGAGATTATTCAATATACATGATACACTGTTGGCCTGAGTGTGCAGGCAGTTTGAGTAGCAACGGCCTTGAAGTGACTGTGTGGTGTAAGTGGACCATTAACCACCCGTATTGAAAGTGTCACTTTAAATGGCACTGATTTCACTGCTGTCCCATGGTTTTAAATGGTAAGAAATAAAGTGAAATAAAGTCATATAAAACTTGTATTTAAAATAAGTATTTTAACAGTCCACCCTCATTAGAGAAATACAGTTGCTATATGGTGGCCCTTTGTAACATGCTGGACATAGTTATCTTTCTTAGGTCAAATGCTCTGTCAGCTAATAAATGTGTCATTGTGATTTAATGTAGATTTAGGATACAGAACTACAGTATGTTTATGTATTTTTAAGTATTAGAAAATAAATTTGATGTGTCATTTGAAGAATTAAATCTAAGATGTATTATCATTCATACACAATCAGTAGATTATTAAACATTTTATATGTTGATAATATTCTGTATAAAATTCTAAACTTTAAATTAATTAATTAATTAATTAATTAATTAAATATCGTGTCAATGTCTAACTTTGAAGCAATAAGAAATGTCTGGGTTTGGGAAAAAAATCTATTTAGGAAAATAAAAGTACCTTTTTTTTTTAGTTAAAGCTTGTGCCTTGCCAATCTCAATATAATAACTGTAAAACTATTACAGCATGTGAAGTGTTAGTTTTGGCAGCCAGTCTGAGTAGAAGCAGTTAAACACTGCTCCATGTGAGTTAGGCAGCCATGTCATTATTTTTCATATCATATTTAATGCACTCTAAATGACAAAGGTCTGACTATCTACCATCGATATTTACCCATGTGTAAACCAATAACAACATGAGATGTTTTGATATGGTTTTTGTTTACCCTGGAGCCTGGATCAATACACTGCAGTTAATCAAAACATTACAGATCACATGTATGTCTTTATTATTAAGCATACCTACAATTTTTGCAGAACACACAACCGTGCAGATTAGATTACATCCAAATGAATGCTTCGCTGATTGTGTTTAACACAATGAATTGACCTGCCTTCATATACTTAGAATGTCAGTATGCACATCTGAAAAACAGCATTTCATGGACATGTTTAACAGGCCTGTCAGTTTGTTAAAGGAAGAGCACTTTCAGGTAGGAGAGGATATGTAATATGTTTGAAGGAACAACAACAGTACATCAATGGAATAATAAGGCCTCAAAACCAATGACTTTAAACTATGCAGAAGCACAAGATGTGTTTGAAGGCTATCGTGTTTGTTTTACTTGGTTAGTTTCTCTCCCTGTTGAGCTGTTTAACAACATGTTGATATATGGAGAACTCAAACAATCTATATGTACAACAAATCACAGTTAATGTATGAGTCTCAATTGGGGGATTATTTTCCACCTCTCACAATGGGACTTTACTCTGGGTCAAGAATATCTTAAACTTTCCTTACTGGTTGACTCATTGGTGCATAGGGGCCTGGGAGGTGTGCCAGAAACACTAAAAATAAAGAAATGAGAAATACTTGAATCCCCATCAAAAATATGCCAAAGACGAATAGAGATTCAGGTCTGCTTCTGAAAAATAACAGTTTAAAAGGTAGTCAATAAACCCACTTATTCCATGCATGTAGGCTAGGTCTAATCGTTTTTTACATCAAATTTGTTCCTCGGGTAAGGTAAGAAAATATAAAAAAAATGTACGCAGAAGCTAATTCTTTGCCATTTAGCAAAGAATATAACTTGATGCTCCAAGTTTATTGATCTCTTCTTACTGTTTTTAATATCCTATATTAAGAAAGGAAATCTGCAGGTGGGTAAGTCTATGACAGGTTTCACTCAGAAGCAACATTACCCTATACTGTCTCTTAATTAAAATTTGGCTTGATACTGTAAATACCTTAGGTTGTGCAGCAGATTATGTATGCATTTTATGTAGTATTTCATATAAGTATAACATATTATTATATTTTCTATAAACCATTTAGTGTTTTCAGATGTAGAGGTATTTCAGTTTTGAAATCTGGGAATAGAGGGCAAACACGTTTCATGTTGGGATTTTCATGTTGTAAACTCTCCTTGTGTAACGGCTTGTCTCCTGGTATCTTCACCATGCTCTTCAGACTGTGTTGGGAGACACAGCAAACCTTGCGATGGCACGTATGGATGTGCCATGCTCCTGGAGGAGCTGGACAACCTGTGCAACCTGAATGGGCTGCAGGTAGCGCCTGATGCTACCAGTAAGGGCTAGCAAAATGCTAAACTAGAGAAGAAGCCGTTGTAAAGGACAAGGAAAGAGCAATTTGTCTGCGTCCACTACTTGCAAAACCATGACATTTTTGGGGGTTGTCTTGCTGTTGCCTCTGTAAACAGGTGACATTTGTTCACATTTGCTCATGCTTACACTGAACAGATTGATATCCCTAACATTTAATTGATTTGGTGTTATAATTATGATTAAGTGTTCCCTTCATTTAGTTGAACAGTGTACATGGTTTTAATTATGAGTGCTGAGTCCAAAACTGAACAAGTGCAATGCTAAAGTCAATAGTAATAATAATGGAAATAATGATAATTATTTAATTGATAACTTTTTGAAGGAGTAATAAGTAAATAGTAACTTATTACATTTCTTGAGCATCTTGCCCAACACTGTTGACAACAATTAATTAGTACTCTGATATGAAGTGTTTATTCATAAATGGTCAATCAGCATTACTGGAGATTTGATTTTAGTAACAGGCTTTCCAACTCATCATAGTGGACATAAATGTTTGAAAAAAATCCTGATTAAAAACTTGCAATTCTACATACATTTTTTTAAGTCATACATTTAATCCTTTCATTTTATATATAATCAATACAATACAATACAATATTATAAGTGCTGCCATGCCTACCTTTTAAAACACACAGAGCCACACTGCCACTTAATTGGTTGACAAGCATCCAGTGCAATGGACTGCAGGCTTTAGGTTAAATTCTCCAGAAGCTAAATACAATTGGCCTGACATGCAATGTTTATTGTGATGGACGCAGGGTCTGCATTAATAATAATAATAATAATAATAATAATAATAATAATAATAAAAATAATAATCAACATCAGTCATTTTTTTAAATGCTTTTCAAGGTACTCTAACATGTACTACGGGAACCATGACGTGGACAATGACTTCTCAAGGTCACCTTAAACAAGATACAAATTTCCTCCATGTCTAAAATAAAACTTTTGGGTATGTAGATTATATGATGAAATTTTCATGCTTTAGTCAAAATGCATAATTCTTCCCCCACTTATACTTTACTAAAGCAACTTGGCAAAGAGGGCATCTAAAGCATACAGCATTTAAACAAACACTCATGTCATAATAAATTAGGCCTAAGGCAATTAGGCTATAATCATGATTCCATTTGACATCCTTTAAAAGTAATACATTTATTTTTTTATTTTTTTATTATAATACAAAACATAACAACAACTTAAAACCCCTGTGCATCACAGTCTAATTTAGCTCAGTTGCTGCCGTCGTATAAGGGCGACAGATGGAGAGGCTGGGCAGCTCCTCAGGCCAGGTGGGGGAGAGTGGACAGTAAGGCCGCCACGGTCAGCCTGGTGGAGGAGACGGCCATGGCCGCGGGGGATTCGGCGAGACTTTGTGTTTTTAGGCCTCCACTCGTTCTTCTCGTGCTGGCCTTGCTTCTCCAGCTCCAAGGCTTGTGGAGCCTCCAAACGACACCCTCCCACCCCCCAAGCCCTCTGTGTCTAATGTGTAATTAAAATTGAGGGGTGGC
>JAODLL010017477.1:3892-27166 GCA_026546735.1 Forbesichthys agassizii | reverse complement strand
AGAGAGAGAAAGAGAGAGAGAGAGAGAGAGAGAGAGAGAGAGAGAGGGGGGGGGGGAGAGAGAGAGAGAGACGGAACATAACTCTCGGAGCGGGGAGGAGGGCGGGTGCAGTCACCATCACCCATAGCCTCAGCTAGATAGTAGATATAACGCTGTGGCACATAAATTGATGTGTTTTCTCTAATCTCTGTTTGCAGGAGTTCTCCGGCGGCACCGGGATGGCATTTACTCAGTGTGCATTTGTGTGTGTGTGTGCGTGCGTGCGTGCGTGTGTGCGTGTGTGCGTGCGTGCGTGCGTGCGTGGACGCTTGCAAGTCATTTCAAACAATGTCACACTGATTCAATCACAAAGGCTGTATGTTTGCTTGTGTGCTTGTGTGTGTGTCTGTGTGTGTGTGTGTGTGTACTTTAGGTGTGTAAGCGTGTGTGCAGGTGTGTGTGTAAAGCGTGTGTGTAGGTGTGTATCTGAATCGATGACAGGAATGGGGATAAAACTGAGTGAGGCTGATAGACTAGAAAACCCCAGACGTGTTTTTTCTTACAAAAAAAAAATAGGTTAATACACAAAGCCAGCTTGCCAAACTAGCAAACATCCATGCACATTTACTGCCAGCAAATCAATAGCACAGGACTACAATATGTAGGTCTAAAGCAGTGCTTCCAAAGCATTTCAAGTCGAACTGAGGTACCCCCTACCATGCGAGCAACCTTGATGACCCCAAGATAAGGCTTAAAGGTGGAGTCATCAATTGAAAGCTACACTTTCTGCGAATATCTCTTCATGGTCTGCTAATGTAGGTGCATGCTGAATAATGAATATGGTGTTTCTACACCGCCCTGGCTCTGTAAATGGGATCACAAACAAAGTGGTGCACACCGCACCACACAACAATATCCCGGCCTTCGCAATGCGTTTCCAATGTTTGGGGGGTGGGAGCTTCTAAGGGACGACCCTATGGCATTGAAAGGAGAGATGGTTTTATTTTGATAGAGTGCAAATGACAACAACTTTTAAGTTATTGTTAGTTTTAACATATACTTTTTTTTTATCACCTCCTGAAAACCATTTATAATGTACTCCGTTTCTAGACACATACATCCAAAGTGACGTATAGTGACATGATTAAGGAACAGGTAAAGCAATTTGGGCAAAGCGTTTGAAGAGTGAACCCACAACCTTTTTGGGTGGGAGGCAACTACTATCTATCTATCTATCCTGTCCCCCTATCGTGTAAAACAAACATTCCATCATTTCAGATCATTCCAATACAGTTGTCAACCTCACATCATGTCTCGATTGCTTAGACAAAATTCCTGGAATAACTCAATATTTCAAAAAAATCTTCACATACAAGTTTAACAAATCATTCATAATGTAAGAATCTAAAGCTTCTAAATAGATATGGCAACATCTCTGACATTTTGGTGAAGTAGCAGTGTTTGAAACAGTGAATTGTTCCATGAATTGTGTCTAAGCAATCCAAAAATACTGTAACCATGGGGTCTAATTTGGTTAAATAAATCCACCCCTAGAGTTGACCCCATTTCAGCGCTTCGGTTATCCTCTAAACCAGACTGAGCCAGCCATAACTGTACTACAACCCAGCCAGGCCTTGACTTGTCCTAAACAAATGCTAAAGTTAGCCTGGTACAGAATTTAAAACAAAAATAGGAACATTCCCTTTGCTCTTCTCCGCGCCACACCGCAAACCCAACTGGGAAACAGAGTCAAATGAGAGACCACTTACGCGTCTCTACAACCGGTCTCTACAACTGGGAGAGGTTCCACGCAACGGCAGATATACTTAGACCCAGACAAACCCGGGCGGTGGAACCACGAACACTCCATTGAGCGCAATGTACGCTCACCCACATACACACACACACACACGGATTAAGAGAAGATAAATAATAGGATGTGAACATGGAAATGTCTCAGGTTAAAGTTTCTGCAGCATATTTATCTACTGTATCTACCCTTGAATGTGTGTTTCACAGAATCAATAATAACAACTACAGCCGTGTAAGTGCTACACAGCTGAATGCATGAAAGAAGTCGTGTCATTGCTGGCCTGGACTCAGAGAGCTAGAGAATGTGGGGAGTTGTGTTTTTTTTTTTGTGTGTGCTTGTTTCCCATAATTATCTTTGTACCAGCGAGCTAACTTGGAACACTGTAATACAATTGTCAACATTGTCATTATTGCATCAACATCGTAGCAGTAATAGTATTTTATTTATTTTTTTAGTTTTAAAGAAACACTTGTAGAAACACTACAGAAGTGAAAACAAAACCCAGTTACACATATTACATCTTTGCTTGTACTTGTATAATACAATTAATGACAAAATGAAAACAGACACTGGTACAGTACAGACAGACAGACATCTATGCAGACAGAGTGTATGACATATAATTGAGCATGCAGAATGCATTCCCGGACCGCCGACACACAACAGTAAGTTGGACACCACTTCTCATCTGGTCAGTGAGCTCATCAAAATGTCTTCCTCTTCAACAAAGCTCACTCTGCACTTAAGTAACTGGCACACATTGCTGCACAAATGCACACGCACTCAACAAACATATGCATGCAGCCCCGAACGCGTGCACACACAAGCCACATGCAAAACACAAGTGCACACACATACCCACGTGTGCGCACACACATACCCACGTGTGCGCACACACACACGCAACAACACAGACACGTGTGCACACACGCACCTGCTGATCTTTCTTCTCACAGTGGGTAGATAATTGTTATTCCTTGAATAACGGGCACCGTAGCTGGGCATCACTGGGAACTGGTCAGCATGTTTTTCTGCCCCAGTCCAGCTGTTGGCCAGTGAGGAGGTGAAGATGCATGGAGCAGATCTTCCTACAAACAGTCCCTGCTACAGCTTCCATTTGTTAGCCTGGCTCCGCCCGACAATTGCTCTCAGCTACATTATTTAGCTAAGATTATAGTGTGGAAACCCTGTTCCCACTAGCATTCACACAGCCTCCCTGCTGGCGGAGCAATCAGGGTGGGTAAGTGAGATGACTATGAAGTCAAGCGTGTTTTTAAATGGTGGCAGAGCTAGATGAGGCGATCAGAACCAAATCGGCATGGTCAGCAAAACCGATTGGTTAAAAGCTGTCCAATAGTTTCAAAGTTAACCAGAGGTCTACACCCAGTAAGGAGGCAACGACTGTGAACACTTCCCAATGGAGCGTGGCCAGACCTTATTCACAAAGTGAATATCAGGTCTGGTTACACCAGGCTAATCATTTGTAACTGTGGACTCCACAGTAGGCTTTCAAGTTCAAACCAAAGTGGCTTAAACAGACTCAGAGAGCAGTACAGCTGGGAGAGGAGAATGTTTCCACGAGGCGAGGGGTTTCCACTGTGAAACACGTTCGACATGATGCTGGCACTGATCCAAGGCAATGTTTCCCCTCTGACACCTGTCAGCATCACATTACAGCAGAACGCTCTGCTGTAATGTGGGATTTTCATCATTTATATATTTCATATTTTGATTGTACCGGGCAGGTGTAGGCTACTTCACTTTGTTTCTAATATTTATTTGTAATTCATCATTACATTTTGGCTAACTCTTTTCGCCCCTTTCCCCTATACACGCTCCTTACAAAAAACAATGGTAAGCTGGTGTCTTAATTCCTATGACACGATCAAGAAGTGTACATTTGCAGCACATGCTAGGGACAAAACAATAATCATGGCCGACCGGTAGACTTCTATTGCTTCAAGACACAAAGGAGGGCATTTTTAAACTTGTGGCACAAAATGAGAAAATAAGTTGAAAATTCTCCAAACCCCATTGAAAGGAAACAGACATTAATCAAGCTCAATTCAGACTATCAAAGCGATAACAAAGCAACACGTGACTTCTCTCTCGGCACAAATGCCTTGGTCAGCACTTTTGTGCTGCGCGACTACAAATGTGCAATCTAAAGTTAATTAGCGCGTAACAGACCTAGGTGAAGCTTTTAATGAGCTCACAAAAGCAGAGTTGGCTTCTTTCATTAACGCTTGTAATTTCCTTTTGGCCGAGACAACAGTCCACTAGCCAGGGTAGTTCTGCAGCAAATACGACATTAACCCAGTCTTAACCCCGGCATTCTGTATTTATTTGTGCAACTACAACATCCAATTAATGTGCCATAATAAACATTGCTGTGCCTTATTGACTTGTTTGGCCTATTACATCAACTTTTATATCTTAATGTTTGCAAACACATGTTTTATCAGACTCTGGATAAGCGGATGAAGATAGATGGATGCATGGATGTTTTATCAGATAGGTTAAACATATTTCATTATGTTCTGTGAAGGCGGGATCAATCTCATTTAAGTAAAAATATTTGCAGATGCTTCTAAAATCTAAGTAATATATAAACTATAAAGGAAACTAGGGCCAATAGTGCGTATATCTGCCTTGTTTACATCTACGTCTCTTTCGTCACCTGTGCCACAAACTGCATAAATAAAACACAGGTCATTTAGCACAGCTGCTTGGAAACATGACCCCTACCACCTTGGCATGCTGTAGACATACTGTACAGAGAACATAAACCCCAGGCTCCTGCAGGCAGGAGCAGCACCACTGCTGTTTATAGAACTACTGCTGATGCAACTGCTCGTGCAACTTTAAAGGGGGACTCCTTGATACGTGCATGAAGTCACCTTGCAAGGTGCGAGTTGTGTCAAGCTGCCTTTACTCCCACTGGTAGTCACCGTGTCGCACCTGTCAGTAGACATCTAGTCTATTTCCACACATAGCCTAGTTGATGTGGAACGGCCACTTGTCCCTGTAAATCTCCAACTCTCATTTAAAATGAATGGCAGCCAGTCTCTTAGTCGTCCTTTGTCGAACGTAGGGCCTCTGGGATACAGGTTAGAAGGGTGATAAGCCACCAGAGAGAACATCATTTAGCAGAGATGTTCCAATGGACGGCACTTCTTTTACCTTTAATTTAGACAAGTCACGGATGTCACCATTCTTTTGCCCATTATTTATCTCTGGAAGCGTAAATGGGTGTTTTGAGTATATGACATTAATTCCCAAGTACCTACGATCAATCTGAGGCCACGATGGTATTTCTGCAGCTAACTGTTCTTTGTTTGTTTCAGGCCATGCACGGTAGATGTAGGTGTCTGGGCGCTTCCTACGTCAGCCTCCACAGCAATGTGCCGTTGGTGACACGCCCACTTAGAGACCGGAGAAGTTTTACATTTTTGCTTCCATTAAAATGCATTACAACGCATCATCTTTCTATCCTTATAAAAACTTTGATGCCACTATGGCACTTTGTCAAATATTGATTGATTTGATAACTGTCAGTCAAGATGTGTAACTGGCGGCCATCGCAGCGGTCTGGGTAGGGAGTAGAGACTTTTCCAATCCTCTACAACCCTGGGCCTGTAATCTCTTGCCAAAAAGCCACTGTTATTACTGGCAGTATGCCCAGCAAGTCAAAAATGTATGGCATCAAGTTATGGGTGGCCTGTGACGCACATCCCAGCTTGGATTCTTTGAAGATGCACGTCCAAACAGGGATGCAATGCACTCAAAATACTTCATGCACATCTCTGCTAGTTCAAGTGCTACTTATTTTAAAGTATTATGGTTCCACATGTGCAGTATATTATTTCTGCACTGTGAAGACAGAAAACCCAAATACTCACAAACTTTATGTTGACTGACAGCTTGTTTCATCGTGCAAAATTGATTTGGGGTTTAAAACTCAATTAAACTGATATATTTTAAAGGTTTGGTGAAGAAGTGGCATTTATGACCAAAAGGGAAGTATAGAGAATTAACCAATCACAGTTAACAAACCGGGGTTAACCAACGTTAATCCAAATTGAGTATTCAGATGCAGCCCTGGTCTCGAGTAGCATATTGTTTACAATTATGGCTAATGAGCTGCTTTTCATCAGTGGTGCCACACTTCCAGGTCTAATCAGGAGAAGTTGTAATCACCGCTAGAACATGATTAGCCTAGCCCCTACCTGTCTATAATACCATTAGCTTTGTACGAGGCGATTCATTAGAATCAAGGAGCATGCGGCATTTGAAATGGCATGTCATTGAGCCTCCATTCAGACATCGACAACAAACACTCTAAATAGCAAAGCACACGCAATAGCTTCTTGCACTTAGGAAAGTGTAAGAAAGACACGCAAAATGGCTTGGAGTGCCGAAATGTGAGATTAAAGTCTCCACGGACACCTTCTGACTTTTCAACAAAAGCCAAAGTTAGACATGTTTTTAGGGTCAATTGTTTCAATAACCTGGCTCCGCCCGTCTATGATCTCAGTTAAATTTATTTAGCTGAGATTACAGTCTGGAACCCATGATCAAACATTAGCGTTCGCACAGCCACCCTGCTGGTGGCCCAATCAGTGTAGGTTAGTGAGATGACGACAACGTGAAGTCAAGCGTGTTTCCAAATGGTGGTAGAGCTAGATGAGGCGATAAAAACAATTGTAGCAATGGCGATTATTTCAGCGCTGTCCAATACTTTGAAAATTTACCAGAGATCTACGCCAAGTAGGAAGATACGACTGCAAACACTTTCCAATGGAGCAAGAACAGACCTATTCACAAAGTGACTATGGTCTGGTCGTTTCAATGCAACATTGTCTGTATTGCCGTTAAATTAAAGTTAGTTCACTATGTGTGTGTGCATCCATGTATGTTTATGTGTCTATAGTTGTACTCAACCGCATAGCTTGATAGCTTGGGATCGTTCAATGGCGCTGAGGTTGGCAGGTATACCTCATCTATTCTCCTAGCCAAAAAGCTGCCCAGGCCACACATCAGTGACCACCGGGTCACCTGCTGGGACCCTCTGCCAACCCCTGCTCCAACCCCCCTGCTCCAACCCCTGTGCTCCAACCCCCCTGCTCCAAACCCCGTGCTCCAAACCCCGTGCTCCATCCCCCATGCTCCATCCCCCTGCTCCAACCCCCGTGCTCCAACCCCAAAGCTGCCCCAGGAACGGTTACATTTATCAGGGCCCAGTATTATGGACTTTCTGTTTATGTTGCTATGCTACCGAGAGAGAAGGATACACAAATAGTATCGAAGAGAATAATAAAGACATTTGGAACTTTAAAGGAAAAGGTGTCGTGCGTGTATTCGGGACATATTTTGAGCGTTTGTCTTGAGGGAACCACACAGTTCTTTTACAAAGTCCCAACTACTTAAATTTCAATGTGGTGTTTCAAACACATCTTGACTCATAACCCAGCCTGTTTCATGTAGAAAATGATAGATAATGCATCAAACCACCCCAATACATCAACATAATCCGTTTCAATGAAAGCGGTGGCAATTTGTCGGTGGAGTTAATGTCCTTTCAAAAGTATCATCATTCAATTTCGTCTCATCAGTCAGTTTGTAAAAATAGCAGTCATTTCACATTGGGACAAAATGTAGAATATGAACAAACAAAAAATGGCAATGCATTATATGGAGTTTATTAATGGGGTCAACATTTTTGTGATAACATTTGACTTACAGTATAAAGGAAAACATGATAGCTAACATAGAATGAGCATATATGGTCAATAAAAGCAAATGATCTCATGTCTTTAACACTAATCTACTGTACATCAAATAGCTTTGTTTAGGGATGAACGACACAATATTAACTGTGTAGTGTATTTGGATTTTATCCTGCCTTTAAGGGTAAGCGATTAAAAGCTAATACACATTAAACATTAAACTCCCCAAATATTTCCTTGCGGTCTGCAAGCTAACAGTGTTTTATCCAGTACTTCTACACAACCCCAGGCTCTATAAATAGGAACAACAAAGTGGTGCAGACCGTACACAACAACAATATTATCCTATCCTTCTCAATGCATTTCCAATGTGTGGGGCTAAGCTTCTGAAGGAGAACCCTATTGAAGGGACAAAGACAAACGACAAAAAACTGATAACCTGATAGACTCACAATGAACAAATAAAACATAAATGACTCTGACTACCCACCACTAGGAGCAGTCTCAGAGAAGAATCGCAATGATCAAGCCAGACACGACGCAGGGGACATAAATAAACAGATGGCGGGGAGGAAAAGGATGAATTAGGGGAGTACCATCGACGCCGCTTCTTTGCAGGGGAAGTGCATCATCCTCGTTGCCTTCTGAGGATTTGTGAGAAACATTTGGCAGAGCACACTATACACAGATAGTAGATAGGCTTGGATCTTTCCCCAAGCGGCTATAAATATTGCAAACTGCAAGCTTAATATAGCAGGTTTAGCTAACAGGAGAATGAATGGATGTGTTCACACATTCGTCATCGTAAATCAACTGGCAATAACGTGTGTGCAGTACCTGGGTCACATGGAGCGTACAGCGAGATAGGGCCGGGATGCTGCGGTGTCACATGATTGATGGAGCGCAATTACGAGAACACACACAAGGATGTGCGACTTCACAGACAACACACACACACACCCACACATCCTGCTTGTGTGCATTGAACATTAGAAACTGCTGTAACAAACCAGTTTTGAACTTTAACCTGCAGCCGTTAACTTAAAAGGAATTATTCCTTGATTTGTGTCTGGATAAAACATTTTCGTTACGAAGAAACGTTGGTTTTGGCTTGAAACACGCCCCTTTTCAAGCAGCTCTCATCCCTACCCTCCCCCCACGGTGCTCACTCACACATCTCTACCTCTCTCTGCTACTAGCCTGTATTAAAATACTATAAAATATTAATATGGCTGTTATTCTTCTACCACCTCTGGGGATAGCGGGGGTTGCGAGTCCTGGAAGTGTTATTTAGGGGGGGCTAGATGAAAAGTTTGAGAACCCCTGCTCTAGAGTGTGTGTGTGTGTGTGTGTGTGTGTGTGTGTGTGTGTGTGTGTTAATGCCTACTGTTGTATTGAAGTGGATTTGCTGGACCTCATTGTCTCCATCTCTCCCAATTGTTGAGATAGTTCCTGACAAAAACACTAACAAACTATTGAGTTTTTGGGTTACATCCACTGTTGAGACTCCATAAACAAAACTGTACATAAGGGGTGCCAACACGGTGCCCGCGGCCACCAAGTCCCCAACAGGGACGACGTGAGTCGCCCACAGGGCATGTTCTAAAAGTAGAACTAGTCACCATGGAGCTCGGTCTAAAAATGTTATTTAAATGTGTTGCTGCATCAATAACGCTTGCATTGATATAGATTTGAAAATGACAATACTGAATATAATCATCAAAACAACAATGTTGTATGAACTCTGATCTTGTCTGCGCTCAAAGTTCAATATCCTTCGCGTGACAACAACCCATCTCACTCTTTGCTGAGATAACAACAAATGGGTGCAGCTACAGCGGGGAGCTGGAGATATATAAACACAAAACTTTTTTGCAACTTTTGGACTGTGAGTAAGGGTTATTTTTTGAAAGAAAAGTCTAATTTGTCTGACAGTGGCGACGGCAAATCGGTGCTATGTGGAGAGACACTTCGCTCCGATTGTCCAATTGCGGACAAGCGCAGACAACAGACAAAAGGACAAAATGACAATGACTCAAGCGCTTATGAACGAAGACACAACACAGGCCATTGGACAGAACGTAACAAAGGAGCAAGTGAAACCAACACACAATCAACACAGATGGGCTGGGGAACATAACCAAATACAGAGTCACGGGGGGCAGACCAAGGTCCTGGAGTATGTATAAAATTGTTCATATTTGAAAGTGCGAGAGAGCGTGTATTGGTATTGAATTTGACGTTGTGTGGTACACAGTGTTGGCCAGTAGTTACTAGTTACTGTAATTACTTTTCTCAGTAACTAGTAGTGTAAATAATTGATATTTCCAAAACAGTAATATTATTACAATTACTTAATGCTGCATTACTACCTCACAAGAAGGATATTTCTGGCCCTAGCAAACATAGGGTAGGCTAATTGAACCAGCCTGTAAATCATCTGGTTTGAGAGGCTGCAATGTTTTCACGTTGGCTGATTGTGACTCCTAAGGTTCATTATTGGTCCAATAAAGAGGATTCAATTCTAAAATGAGCTGACTACATGGGCTGTCATTCAAAAGGGGTGAGGCGGGGTAGCGATTGTGAAAGTAATATACAGTAGTAATGTAAGGAGTAACTTAGCAAAGACTTTTAATACCCAGTAATAAGTAAAGTAATATTATTACTTTTCGAAGGAGTAATAAATAAATAGTAACTTATTACAATTCCTGAGTAACCGAACAGAGAAGCCAAACACTGTCTTAATGACATCGCACAGTCTATCGTGATCTCTAAGGATGGGGAAACCACTCAGGCAGCCCGTCACCAACAAAAACCCTATTAATAAAAGCACCACAGTTGTCTCTACATCAGCCATAACTGCTTACTAATAGCCCCACTACGCAGGGAAAGTTGTATCAGCATATCAATTATTCATCACTTGGCGGTAAACAGGGATTTGCTTCTGTACAGACTACGCTCTGAGGGCTGTTTGCCAATGTATTTGGGCCCAGCAGATGGATCAAGGGGTTCACTCCATCATTGTCTTAGCGATGGCACTGACAAAGCCAACTGGTGCACATCGATCACTCGACACCCCACTGCTAACAGTATCAGAAGAAAAACAAACACACTAACGGTTATTAAATCCTTATCGAATATGGCAAATTAACTGCATTTATCCAAAGTGCTATAAAGTATTTTCACACCCTGATGGTGACTGCTGCCATGCAAGGTGCAACCAACCACCAAGAGCAGTTAGGGGGTTATGCATCTTGCTCAAGGATGCTTACCAGGGTTCATACCCACAACCTTCTAGCTGGGAGTCCAACCCCCAGACCACTAGACCATCCTGCCCCCCTTACCAATTAAGAATGATTCAATAGGGTTAGGGTTAGCTAGCCAAGGATTCTAGAAAAATATACTTTATAATATACTTTTTTAAAATAACTTTATATCAACGAATGCAATAAGTTGTCTTAGATGTGTCAGGATAGATTTGACAGATTTGACTCTTTTAGCAAATCAAACCATTTGGTACCTATGTGTTTATAGTGTTTATAATGTAAGATCATGCCTTTTCACTGTATGTGGGTGGTTATTTAACGTCAGACAGACAAAACAGACATAGGAAAGGTTATATCAATCAAATCAATCAAATTTAAATGAATGAAGTATATAAAATGACATTTCAATATTGTGAAACAATAATAGTATCCTCTGTTCTCAGCAGAAAGCACTGTAATGATGCCCGACACAACACAACCTCCATTTACCCGTGTCGTGACAAAACGTTATCACGTGATTGGCAAATGCAAAAGTGCATTTTATGAGTTGCGTTTCTGCTTTATAGTTTTTGCTGTGTTAACAGGAGGGTTACGTTAAGTGGGGGACATGCATGCCCCGTTTCTGATCCGCCCCAAAATATCTTGAACACAGAAATTAGGACATTAAGTTGAACGGTCTTATGCCATGTTCAATACTACATAGATAAAAGTGAATGGGTTTATAACATACTACAGTATTTCCAAACAAATCTCTATATTCTCCACACCTTTTGCTGTTGTATCGGAGGTTCAGGCAGAGACACGGAGCAGAGACAGTTGACCCGTAAGCTGCTCAAGACATACAGCAAAAACAGGAGTAGTGGCAAAAGGTTCTTCAACCTTGGGGCAGGGAGCGACTTGAATTCTGATGACACCGTGTCATTCAAGGACACTGAGTGAACATCACGGTTCAGTTTTCAGATTTTGCCACCTGGTTACGGAAGGTCAAGAAGGCTGTTTTAGACATTAGGGGCCCTGTAACACCGGCGTGGATCATGGCAACATGTTAGCTAGCGTCAAGCTGTTTGGCTACGGTACAGGATGCATTCCTAGCATAGTGTGATGGATCAGGGGGCGCAGGGGCGATGAGTGAGGATCCCGCTTTAAGTCGCATTCATGCTATACTTAGACATTCGGACATTCGGCTACACTAACCGCCCCGCAAAAAACGTCCTTGGCTTTCCACTGCCGGGCGGACACATGAACACGACACGGGATTACAAACATCCACCTGTCAAAGGCAGACCACCATGTTGGTTGTAGCTGATAGCCTGGTATACATTCATTAAGCTAAGACAATAAAGTGCTAGCTGATGAAAACAAATTGCACTGGAATTCAGATTGTGTGTGATGGGTGGCATACAGTGAATGGATGGCAGCGTGTATGAATTAAATGTCCCTTAATACATTCAACATAATTTAGAACTTTCTTTCTTGCATCGCATGGATGGATTACAAAAAAGTAAACACAGATCTTTTGAGTGAATTGTTTGTCTGTGTGTATAGATACTATTTGATTGACATCTCTCCCTGCTGTGGCAGATACCCTTTTCTGATTAGTTCTTTTGAGTATAAACACTTCTTAAATGTGGCTGCTTTATGAACCACACACACACACACACATCGCTCATTGGCCACACAAGGGGAGAAAAAAATATATTTCATTGCTTGCTTACCTTTATTGAAGTATGAGATTGAAAAGTTCAAGGTGAACGGAAGCTCATACACTGTGTCAGAGGAATAAAATGATTTGGCGAGGCCGACAACAATGGAAGCAAATACAAAAATCAGTGGAAGAGGACAGAAACGCTTACGGTCGTCTTATCTGGGCCTCAATCGCTGCAGCTCTACCTGGAGCCTTCGGGACATACAGTGGACCCATACAAAACACCCTGGAGCTCAGAGTGATGGGCCGGACCAGGCCCTCCAACATGGGTAGAATATTGGTATATGGTAAACGGACTGCTTTTATACAGTGTACGTAAAATCGTACGTACATTGTATTGCTGCAAAATGTGATTGTCATGCCGACTAACTGACATAAACATGTCATAAATACTGTATACACAAAGTTAAATTCTCATGTGCAGTTTATATAATGAAATTGCGATACTTTGTCCGTGTATCGGTACAGTATTTCAATGGAAAATATTGCGATATTGTGCAGTATCGATTTTAAATTTAGTCGTTTACGTACTGTTAAATACTCTCGGTTCAGGTCTGCTGCGCTTGCTGTCATCATTCCCCGAATGTTCACCGTAGCAACCAAGCTGTCCAACTGTCGCCTGGGAGAGACAGGGAGCACATTGGAACCATTATCGCCTTATTGCCTTAGCAAATCATTAGGCTATTATGTCAGGTGGGGGACAACGGCGTCCGACATCATTATGAGCTAGTTTGTGTTGGGAAAGATAACAGTGTTGAAACAATGGGAGAAGAGAGAGAGAGAGAGAGAAAGAGAGACACAATCACCTCTCTGGGGCATTAAATGGACTGTCAATTAAGAACAGAAGTGTCTATGATAGTCTGATGGACAGAGGCAGAGGTTGATAATGGTGTTGAAACAAGGAGAGAAAGAGAGAGAGAAAGAGAGAGAGAGGTAAGGCGGGCAGGGCAAAGGCTAAAAGATGACACACACACACACACACAGAGGCGCGGCCAGGTGTCCGGATTCGACGGGCAGCCACCTCTTCGTCTGACTGCATCTGAGATGGTAAGGTTCACGCATAGGAGACCATGGCCAGATGATGATGATGATGATGATGGGGGGAGGGAGTCCTCCATAGGCCACCATGTAGGACTACACCATCTACACACATGTACTGTAGGACTACACCATCTACACACATGCACTGTAGGACTACATGATCTACATATGCACACATGTGCTGCAGGACTACACCATCTACATATGCACACATGCACTGTAGGTCTACATGATCTACATATGCACACATGCGCTGTAGGTCTACATGATCTACATATGCACACATGTACTGTAGGTCTACATATGCACACATGTACTGTAGGACTACACCATCTACACACATGTACTGTAGGTCTACATGATCTACATATGCACACATGCACTGTAGGACTACACCATCTACACACATGTACTGTAGGTCTACATGATCTACATATGCACACATGTGCTGTAGGACTACATGATCTACATATGCACACATGTGCTGTAGGACTACATGATCTACATATGCACACATGTACTGTAGGTCTACATATGCACACATGTGCTGTAGGACTACACCATCTACATATGCACACATGTACTGTAGGACTACACCATCTACACACATGTACTGTAGGACTACACCATCTACATATGCACACATGTGCTGCAGGCCACTATTCACAATGCATGCCAGTACAAACTTACATAATCCACACAATGCAGCCACTCCAGTGACAGTACCACTGTGAAGTGTTTAACCATATCTAATCCTGTGGCCAAAACCAGTCTATTCTAGTTATGCAGCTACAGTGAAATACTTCTGCTGAAAGTCCAAAGTAAATACAGTGTGTGTGTGTGTGTGTGTGTACAGTATATGACCCTGCAGTTGTGTTTTCTTATGTGTAGCTTTGACCGTGATGTTGAAATGAAGTATCTTATTTATTCAACATGTTGAGTGTGACCTTTGTGTGTACAGTGATACAGTGTAGGACAGTGTAAAAGAAAGGCTGAATAAAATGGTCACTAAGCAAAACGCATGTTCTCTCTCAATGTGGCTCATAATAGCGTACTATGTTGTTGTTGAAACACATTGAAGCCAACCAACACAATGTCAATGCTGCACTGTGCTGGCATACCTTGATTACATGGAACTGGAGTTAACCTTATCTACGTCGGTGTTTCCCTTACCGAGACACCTCTGAAAGGCTCGGCGGTTGTGATGGAGACGTGAGATGGAGGAGATTTCAAGCAGCGGCTGCTGAGGGTGGAAGAGGAGGGCGCTACAATCCCGCTATGGGCGGTGAACGTCGCAAGGTGAACTGACTGACAGCAAAACAATCAAAACAAGCGCTGCTAAAACCACATCTGACGGGTAAACTGCCCTTGAGATACTCATCTATTGCTTTGTCTGGATAGAGGGGCACCCTGGCTATACAGTATCTGCCGAGGCTCTGTGGCCTCGGCAAGAGGCTAACGTGTTGAATAGATGTCACTCAGAGACAAGAACAATTCCCCCCCAACCCTGTGTCATTTCCCTCTTGTCCTCCTACTCTGTGGCACTAAGGAAAGTCTCTTTTTGGGGATGGAGAGGGGCAGATATACCTCTCGAGCTGTTATGTGCGGCACATTTTACATATCGTTTGCATATGCGTGCGTGTAAATATCAGGCCAGAGAGTGAGACGCGCGCACACACGTGCACACGCACGCGATCGTGGGTGCTTAGCGTGTAATTGAAACAGTTCTCCATCCCATTTGTACTCACTTGTGGCCTGATCCCCTCTGGTTAACATGCCAGGCCATTAAGAGGGGCACCTGCTAGCCTGCCACAGCCAACACAGTGGTGTTGACGTGATGGGAATCATGCAGAGACACACACATACGCACGTACACATACACGCACACACACACACACGCATACATGCATACGCACACACACTTTGATTCAAAATGTGGGACATTGTTTTGACTTGATTACAGCAAACACAATCTCAACCAGTAAAAGGCTAGCCTGGGATTATCACCTAACACCAGCCTTAACTTAAAATCAGCCCTACCTTAAAATCGGCCTTACCTTAACATTGGCTTTATCTTAACACAGCCTTATCTTAACATTGGTCTTATCTTAACACTAGCCTTCTCTTAACACTGACCTTATCTTAACAATGGTCTTACCTTAACATTGGTCTTATCTTAACACTAGCCTTACCTTTACATAGGCCTTATTTTAACACCAGCCTTACATTAACATCTTCAGCTTTCCCCTGAGATCAGCAGTTCTGCTCTGAGAGATTGTGTCATGCTGTCAAACGACCCTCAGTGAATCTGCTGCTATTGGCGATGGATTACATAATGCACAAGTACATGCACATTCCTGTAAGCACAGACACACAAATGCATACAAATATACAGTACTACACACACACACACACACACACACACACACACACACACACACAATTAAACACACTTGCACTAACACACAATCACACACACACACACATACATAAAATTAAACACACTTGCACTAACACACAATCGCACACACGCACACAAACCCACACAAGGTTATTAAGCTTAAACAAGGAATGTGTCACCCCAGTCATTTCCACGGCTATTACATTCACAGGCCACGGCCAGAATCAGATCACACCAACCTCCAACACCAGACCCTCTGATCCAGCTGAGATTTTCCGGATGAGCCGGCTGTATTTTCGGAAAGAGTTTTACTGGTTAGAGTTTGTGAATGGTCTATATATAGACATAAAGCAGCCGGTGATTATCTTTCATACGAGATGGAAACACTTTCTGGGAATACGGCCCGGGGTTTCCAAGCACGGCCCACCACGCCAACCTATACGTACCCGGCTCATGAAAGCACTCTTGGGGTCTACAGGGAGGCTTAGTGCTGCAGCTGGACCCCTGGCCAGTTAGCGGGCCCTCTCGGACAATGAAGAAATAGGACAAGGTCACAGGAGGCAAACGGTCCGACTAAGGCAGGGATCTGAACAGGCGCACGTAAGCTAGCAGTGACACGGGGTTTCGCACGGGACACACACTGTGATACACACACACACACACACAAAGACCTGAACCTAGGCACTTGGGCGGGTGGTGGGCAAAGATTAAGCGCCAAAAAGATTCGCTGTCAAACGAGAAAAGCTTCATTTCCACAAGCTTAACAGCGTATCACAGCCCTGGCTCTGTACATGGGAACGCAAACAAAAGTTGTGCACACCGCACCACACAACACTATCCCAGCCTTGGCAATGTGTGCCCAATCTGTGGGGCGGAGCTGCAGAGGGAGCACCCTATGGCATTGAAGAGAGAGTTGTTTTAGCTCCACTCCTTGATTCAGGCCTCATGGCCACAAAGTTCTAGCCTGGTAACCAGAAAAGATTCACTTCATGATTATGGTCTGGCAACGCTCCATTGTTCGCAGTCGTTTCCTCCTACTTGGCGTAGACCTCTGGTTCATTTTGAAGCTATTGGACAGCGTTGAACCAATCAGAATTGCTACAATTGTCTTCACCGCCTCATCTAGCTCTGCCACCATTTAGAAACACGTTTTACTTTAACGTCATCTCACTTAACCCCATGCTGATTGGGCTGCCAGCAGGGTGGCTGTGTGGACGCTAATGTGATCAGGGTTTCCAGACTGTAATCTCAGCTAAATAAATTGAGCTGAGAGCAATAGTCGGGCGGAGCCAGGCTAACAAAGCTCCGCTCCGACTCACGGTCTAAATGTCTGGCACACAACTGAGCATGTGGCAGCAGAGGGAGGAGGGGTAGAGAAAAGTGTGTGGAGTGGAGAGGGGTGGAGAGGAGTGCCAGTCACCCAGCAGTGTGTACAGTAGGAGGGGTGTGTTTCCATTTTAAAGTGAAAATGGCATTTTTGCTACCTCAACATTTTTTCCACACCGCAGGGGAAATTCCGGACACAAATCAACCCTTCGCTTTAATAAAAGCTGCCAGGTACTGTGTGTGTGTGTGCGTGTGCGTGTGTCACGCCCGTGTCAAGATGCAGACAGGCAAGCAAGAACAGTCAACACTCCATTTCCGCCATGTTTCTCCCTGTCTAAATGTGATCAGGCTTCTTGCTGTGTCAACACAATGTGGGTTGCAGAAATAAAGGCAAGTCATGTAAATGGCCTAAAAAATAAAACAAACCAAATAACAAGCAAAAGGATAATGAAAAGTGGATTTTTTGGGGGGTGGATTTTGGTGTGGCATTGCTCATCAAAAACAGACATAATATGCCTTCAGTCAGTAATATCTGTGTAGAAATGGAAAAACGAGTAGCGGGTTTATAAAGTTAGTGGCAGAAAGACCCAACTGTTAAAGAGTGGGCGCCATTTTGTCAGGCTGACTGAGAGGCAGCGGGATGAATGAGACTAGTGTAATGAAAGGATATTCGTTCATTTAAGGCTTTAGCAGTGCTCTGTTTGATGAGACAGGGAGGCGGAGGCTGTTTTGAACCGCAATATACTGTCCAGGAAAAACATCCCCTGCCCAGTCAATGTCAAATAGGATAGTTTGCCGTGGGTGTTCAGAAGCAACGTTCAAACAAATAACACCCAACTGACATCGTTTCATGTAATGAATGATTTTGAGCTATCTGAATGCTGAACTGTTAAATCTGTTGAAATTGAATGAAGTTTGTGTGCGCAGAGCATTGATATTTATTTTAGTTTGATCCGTTTATAATACATTTATTGATATTTGTTTAAAACTACATGTTTTACACAGGTCTGCTATTGATTGGCCAAAATGCTAATTATCCTTCACAACCAAACCCACGTCATAAATGATTTGAAGTATGTATAAAGATTAAATGCATTTCACAAAGCTCTCACTGTGGATTAATACTTTAAACAGCCCTTCAAACGTTGCTCTTCGTGATGATGTCACATCAACCCTAGCTCTCTCTAAATATACCTGCAGCAGATGTAACACCATATAGTTATATGTAAAAACAGCTGTTTGCATTGTGTATCTCTTCCCAGTATCTTTCAAGTTAAGCTACAAGTATTCTCCTATAGTGTTCCAAATTGTTGGTGATTTAAAAAGGCGGCTAACAACGGCAGCAAACAGGCTACAGATTTACAGGCTGGAGCCTTGGCAGAAGTGGTAGATGTGACCCTATAAGCCTAGTTCCAAGTCTGGCCTGAGGTCATTTCCCAATCATTCCCTGATCTCTCTCCCACTCGCTTCCTGTCTCTCTATGCTGTCCTGATCACTGCTATTGTGCTGTGAAGGCTGATGTAGGCAGTGCCCAGACAGCTACATCTACCATGCATGGCCCAAAACAAAGTCAATTTACACAGAATTAGTTTGCTGCAGAAATGCGGAAGTGCCGTCCGTTGGAATCTCTCCGTTTCCATTCTCTCTCTGGTTGATCTGTGGCCCGTGTGAGGGAAGGAGTGGTGGTGGTGGGCTGGGGGGCATACACCCACCCACACCTTCAAACAGCCAGCATCCACCTTCTGGCATTCTGCAAGAGGCATCTGAGGGCCTTCACCGCCTCTCTCCCACGCAACAAAGGAGAGAGAGAGAGAGAGAGAGAGAGCAATGTTCTCATTCAAATGAGATGTACTTCAGTGCGTTAGCCCACGCTGCTCTGTCACACTAAAAGGTTCCCAAAACAATGACTTTAAAAAAAAAAATACTTTAATTCATTGTTTTAAACCCATAATTGAGTTTTCTTCTTTTTTTTTACCCGGCGACCCAGAGACCACATGCACACACGGTACTCCAAAAACATGTCCGTCCGCACAAGCTCTATACGGAACGCATGTAGCGTTATAGTTCTGATGTGCAACTTTCATCTATTAATAATAAATATAGAGTTTCTATCATTAATTCTACAACAGTTCTATAAAATGTATGACACTGACCGGTTTTACACTATGGTGGCTTATGTACAGTAGATATTGAAATGTATATGACCCAAAGGTTAACTCCAGTCTAAAGGCTGGAACAATTCTTTTATTTTCTAAATCAATAAATGAATTCAATAAATGTGCTTGTTGAGTCAATGTGCTTTGTGTTCCTGTAACTTTCATTTTGATTGCACATTTCATTTACAAAAAAACCTTTATGAAGCATTATTTCTACCAACAAAAAAATATATGGATTAAGCAATAAGTGGAACTTTGTATAGATGTCTCATTTGACTATGAAAACTTAAGATATACATAATTCTTGTAAGACAGTAGTTGCTAAGTATTCATAACAGACACACCGGTGTACTGTAAGCTCTATGTCTGAGACAAAACCTAAAAAAAAATATTATTTACTACTTATCGAAACTCACTGGTCTAGACTAGTATGCACCCACGCACATATAGACCTGCATGCACACAACCAAACAAACAGACAATTCCACAATGAATAACTTGAGCCAGTGTTAGACAACACATGATAAGATAAAACACAAAGAATACTATTTTGAGGATTCCAAATGTATTTCTGCCAACAAGCCGCATTTCTCTGAAAGAGGAGGGCTTTTGATTCAGCATCCAAACTCGCTCAACACAAAGGTGTACTCCCTCAACTGAACTATAGCACCTCCAGATACACAAAGTTACACTGTTTGAAACACCTGTTGATAAACGTGCATGTGACCCCGGGCCCTGGTGACTGTAGGAATAGCGGTAAGGGAATCTTGTGAGTGTGCAGTATGAGAAACGCAGAGGGCGGTTTCAACCAAAAGGGAATTCTTGCAATGTTCAGCCTTTTCCAGAGCACCCTATGGCATTAAAGGAATAGTGTTTTGGTTTTATCATGGATTTTGAGCTGTCTGAATGTTGAACTGTTAAATGAATGAGAAATGTATGTTCGCAGAACATCGATCTTTATTTTGTTTGGTCAATGTAAAATATGTGATTTGACATTTGTTTCAAACATATGTCTTACACAGAGGTCAAAGTGCTAATTATCCATTCCTTCACAACCAAACCCACGCCATGAATGATTTGAAGTATGTGTTAACATGAAATCCATTTCACAAAGCCCTCACTGTGTATTATTACTTTAAACGCCCCTTCAAGCAAAGATGTCTCTGTTGGGGGCAGTGCAGTGGAAGGAAATGAAGAAATCATACATTACAACCCTTCAGAGAACGTCTGATTAACCTTTCATGTAAATGCATATCTACTTAACAAGCTAATTGTTAAAGATCTGTATCCCAGTGAATATCCCTTGGAAACTAAAATATATATATATATATATATATATATATATATATATATATACACACACACACACAATATATATTCACACTGTATATACACTGTAGAGTAGATGTTATGGATATTTAATCGAGTTCAAATATGAACAATCTCTCTCTAGCATCCCTGACTCTTTTAAACTTTGTCAACTACGCCCAATGCAGACACAACTAATCTTGGGAACAGTATTATAATCTGATGCAATCTAATAAAGGCAGACACACCAGAGAGAATGAAATCTGCCAGTCCAGGAATGCGCTGCGTTCCATGCCTGGTTGCTTTGTTTGTGTTTGTGCAGGTGGAGGAAGGGTTGCTCTGGCCCCAAAGTTCACCCATGCATGCAGGGCCAGTCTGGCATCATTAACAGGCTCATTGGTTTGCGTCCCAATAGCTCAATAAACCAGATTGTACTGTTGGGATAAGGACTGTCCCAATTTCAGAGTCTGGAACTCCTCAATGCAAAAGCGTTGGGAAATTGACACCATACTACAGTATACTTATACTGATGATCTATACTGATAATATACTATACTGATTTCAAAAAGGAGATTCATACCATGGTTATTTAAGGCTGTAACATGTGCCTACTGAACTGCATTTAAACCCAGTGAGAATAGTTTTACTGCCATTCTCAGTAGCTTTAGTAAAAGTTATCAGTAAATAATCTTCACAAACAAGACTTCACCATTTCCCATTTAATTACAGAAGGGGCAAATGAAGGTCATCTTGCCAGTTACATTTATGGCTTATATCTGCATCACCCCAGCTCATAATCCTCCGCAGAGGTATTTTATCTTGGCACAATTCCTCTGGGATTTGGGCTGTTATAAGCAACATGCTGGAGCTTCACTTCCTCGACGCATCCATTTGAACTCGAGGATGCGGCTGTGTCAATAAATGGCAGGAGTTTCACTAATTGCTGCAAAGCTTGGTGTCATCTGTCATCTTTGAATGGAGGAAAAAAAGCAAAGATTTGTGTTGTCAAGGTCCAGAGATGGTCATATTTCCTCAAATGTTTGGTTCTCTCATCCTGACAAGGTTATTCCAACCACAGATCCTTATATTCCAGTCGGCTACATCTCAACTGGGGAGGTCCCACAGATGTATGTAACCATTTTAAGCATACCAATAGCCTGTTCATTACTGTAAACTAGACCGATAAATAGCTCAGTGGGAAAAAAATGACATCCAAATCTGATCAGTTTTCTCTTGAAACCATTATAAGTATGTTGTAAGTAATTGTTAGTGTGGTATAGGTTTTTCTCCTCTATGGTTAGAGAAAAAAAAAGTGGTAGATGTGCTAAAATAAGTTTGCGTTTGGTCTGACTCACCCCTTATCCCTGAACACAATTACACATCTACCATACTGTAGCTCTGGCCAAGACAGATACACAAACACAAATGGAGAGAGACATTTTCAAGGAAAGGTGTATCATGGTGTAATGTTGTAATTTAGCAGCATGCGCAACAGGTGGGATATGTCCACTGCCCATTATGGTGGTTGGGGGAAGCTCCCAGAAGACAAACGAAAAGCAATTTTTTCCCCCCTTCACTTCGACCGATGTCACGAACAAAGACTCCCGGACCCTCGATGTCTGCATATTTAGCTGGCCGAAGTATGTAGTTGGCGAATTGCGTGCAAAGTGTGGGCGAAAATGGCTCAGCTGGTCACAGAGACAATCACTACAGCCATTACAATGCCATTGTGCTGCACTTCCAATCACTGGGCTATTCATTCTAAGAACAGCTAGGTGCCAGAGGCATGGTCAAGCATTGTGTGCGCTAACCACCCAGCTGAGAACATTTGGATGCAATCGGCCAGTGCAGGAGACCCAGGCGGTGTAAGAATTAGAGGCACTTTTACAAAAAAATTAGATATTACAAAGCACATTACAAAGGGACTACAATGTTCATCGTTGCTTTAAGATCCTTAATATGAGCTCAGTGACATTTTTCTTTTTAGCTTTAAAATGCTCACCTTTCCTATTAACATATTCAAGTAAATTTACATAGGATTACTCACAGAATCTGTGGCGTGTGCGTGTGTGTGTGTGTGTGTGTGAAGCGACATTTGCTAACGTCTGCTCCAGCAGATATTCACATTATTCTAAACAGATCATTCCAATCAGACAGTACATTTACTGAATGTTCTGTCTATTGGCACTCTTCCACCTAAATTATTCTCTCTCTCTCTCAATTTACATTCATCCATAATAATCTACACAACAGCAATTGCCATTTTCTCAGGCGCCCACCCTCGCACAGACACCCAATCACACCCCTGGTGACATCCTATTTACTGCATGTTGCCCTGGAATATGCGCCCATCATAAGGTCATGATTCCTCCTTCAATCGTAGCACTCTGGGAGAGATACATAAACCCATCCAACAGATCCAAGGTCCAAGATAGACTAAGGAGGTGGGTCATAAGACTAGGTGCAGCATGGGGGTCCAAGATAGACTAAGGAGGTGGGTCATGAGACTAGGAGCAGCATGGGGTCCAAGATAGACTAAGGAGGTGGGTC
>JAODLL010017457.1:0-27179 GCA_026546735.1 Forbesichthys agassizii | reverse complement strand
GCTAGCATCACATAGCATGTAGGGCTAGCTCTGCTAGCATCACATAGCATGTAGAGCTAGCATCACATAGCATGTAGGGTCAGCTCTGCTAGCATCACATAGCATGTAATGCTAGATCTGCTAGCATCACATAACATGTAGAGCTAGCATCACATAGCATGTATGGCTAGCTCTGCTAGCATCACATAGCATGTAGAGCTAGCATCACATTGCATGTAGGGCCAGCTCTGCTAGCATCACATAGCATGTAAGGCTAGCTCTGCTAGCATCACATAGCATGTAAGGCTAGCATCACATAGCATGTAAGCTAGCTCAACTAGCATCACATAGCATGTAGGGCTAACTCTGCTAGCATCACATAGCATGTAGAGCTAGCATCACATAGCATGTAGAGCTAGCATCACATAGCATGTAGGACCAGCTCTGCTAGCATCACATAGCATGTAATGCTAGATCTGCTAGCATCACATAGCATGTAGAGCTAGCATCACATAGCATGTATGGCTAGCTCTGCTAGCATCACATAGCATGTAAAGCTAGCATCACATTGCATGTAGGGCCAGCTCTGCTAGCATCACATAGCATGTAAGGCTAGCATCACATAGCATGTAAGCTAGCTCAACTAGCATCACATAGCATGTAGGGCTAACTCTGCTAGCATCATATAGTATGCAAGGCCAGCTATGCTAGCATCATATAGCATGTAGGGCTAGCCTTGCTAGCAACACATAGCATGCAGAGCTAGCTCTGCTAGCAACACATAGCATGTATGACTAGCATCACATAGCATGTAGGGCCAGCTATGCTAGCATCATATAGCATGTAGAGCTAGCTCTGCCAGCAACACATAGCATGTAGGGCCAGCTATGCTAGCATCACATAGCATGTAGGGCCAGCTCTGCTAGCAGTAGGGATGTCACGAGGACAGATACTTCGGTACCAAGTCGATGCCAAAATTCTGAAAACATTATTAGTTTTTGTACAGTTCCTTAGGTAAGTGCAGCTCTGCCTCCACTCTTAAAAAAGAAACCAGGAAGTAGGCTACTTTGCGTTCCAGGCGGATGATCAATTGACGGATCCCAAGCCTCGCCCATTTTTGCCTGTCCTCCAATAACAGTTGAGCTCCCTGCAATTTAATGAACGCAAATGGCAATCAGTGGACTGAACAGCAGGTTATAACAGTGAAGAGTTGGGCTGTCCATGTAGGCTGTGACATAGGCTGGACAACACTCATAAGGCTAACAACAAAAAAAGCAATCATTTTTGTTTTGCTAATTTAGATTGTTGTGTTTCAGTAGTATATTTGCACAAGATGACGGTAGAACCAGCATGGCTCTAAAACTACTTGTCGGTGCATAGCGCACTGTTCCAAAATCCAAGAATGTGTCTGTGATAGCTGTGTAACATATTCTGATTTTGAATTTATTGCATTTAATATCAGATTGAGACGACATACATTTAAAATGGAAAATTGTATTAAAAGCAACATTTGGTACTGTTACTGTATCGGTAATCGATTTACTGGTATCGATAAATAGTAATGATGACTTATACTTACGAATAGGTGACTTATACTCACAAATAGACTACTTATAAAACACCCAGGTAAACATGCGACTACACTTCCCACACGTCACTGAGCAACACTTGCCACGGCCATTAAACGCAGTTCAGTAAAGAAGTTACCTGGACGTTAAGATCATTCAGTCCGCTGTTTTGTCCAACCTAGTTATCGTAACAAGGTTGGACACTTTGACAGGTGAAAGGGATGGGGCTCGGGATCGGGCAATTGTTACTAAGACTCGAGTAGCTCTTCTAACTGATTTGAAGCTCAGACCAATTCTCATGACAGATCAGGATAGTCAGCAGGATACCTGCATCTACCCACTGCCACGCATCGACACCCAGCTCTACATCTCTACCAAACCCACCTCAACACTCCCCCCATCCCATCTCACTCACCAACAGCCTTCAGGACATTCAGAATTGGATGATTCTCAAACTTAACAGCAATCAGAGAGATCCTGCTCATTGGCTCCAAATCCTCCACACAACACAATCCCACCCTAAACATTTATTGTCAAACATTCCACTGTCAACAACTACCTTGGTGTGACATTTGAGAACTCACAGATCCAAACTATCACCTCATCATCATCTAGACTCCGTCCTTCACTTTCCTACTCAAGTACTGAAACTCTCATCCACGCCTTTGTCACCATTTGTCTGGATTACTGCAGCTCTCTTCTCTCTGGCATCCCCACAAAATTCATCCAGCTGCTCTGCCCCCAGACTGTGGAACACTGTGGAACACACTTCCCCTGCACATACGGCACATCACCACGGTCAACTCTTTTGCGGAAAAGTGCCTATAACATTTAACCCTTTGTTCCACTCTCACTGGTCTCCCCTGCCCTCACAATAAGCATGGATTATTATTTTATATATATTTTTCAAATCGTTTTAAATTAATTGTTTCTAAAATGTATATTCCTGCCTTAGTAATATGTCCAAAACTACAGTATAAATATCTTAACATGTTTTATATTGATATTTCTATGCCTTTGTACCGTACAATATACCGTAAGATGTCCTTGTGTTTTGAAAGGCGTCCTGTAATTAAATATATTCTAAAACTGGGAAAGAGCAAGAAAATATTTGACTAATGACTCTTACATGTAATACACTTTTATATCAGTATTTCAAATGTCATATAGAAAACTCAAACATCCAGAATTCCCTATAACTGAAAAGGTGTCTTTTTAATCTTTTTATTTTATCCCCAAGCATAAGGTCTAAAACCTCGCACTTATGTTTCTTACTGTAACTGTTGCACGGTATTAGGCACTTGACAAACAGTCTAGAATACTGAACTTTAATAGATTGTTTTCAGGGATTTCATGATAACCTTTATTTGGTTTGGGGAGTGTGGGTTTATACACAAAGGGGAATTACATTAGCACCGTTAGCCTTCATTACCCGTCTAACCTCATTTTCAGAACTATTATTTTATTATTTATTTATATATTTTTTATCAGTGTACCTCCTTATAAAACTATTGGATTAAATGCGGGCTAATGAAGATTAGGGTGCTCCTCTGCACCTCAATAATCCTAGCAAAATAAGCAGGCCATATACAATGTTTTATACATAGACTTCTCATGGCCTTGTGCCTCTTCCCGTTTCTCACATCTTCACCTCTGCAGCGCTAATTGTGGCGTCCTCAGCCTCCGTTGCTCAGGAGACGGGGATTAGCTTGTTTGGGCGTCGCGACAGACGAGCAGCATATGCCTCTCCAGCAATGTGTACCAAACACGCCACTCGCAGATAATTAGCACGTGGTAATTAGCCACAATCATTCATGCCACTTTGCCGGGCACTACGCCCCCTGTTGGTGGTAGGGGTGCTGCCAGAAGACACACGTGCAGACAGACAAACAGACAGGGAGACATCCAGGGAAAGGGGCGAAGGGTCGTACATGCTCTGGAATATGTACACACACCCACACACACACAGGGCAATATGGACCAAAACTCCTATTTCGGTATTTTTAGGCTGAATACCGTTACACGATATACAGTATATCAGTATTTCCTACAAAGTGGGCTACATGTTCAGTTGTATGTCGAAGCCAAATATGAGATGGCACTTTTAAGCAGTTTTAATTAAAAGACCAAAATCGAAATAAAACAATTATAGGTTTTCTTCTCTTGCTTGTCAAAACACATCTGTGCAAATAAAATGTAAATCGAACAACTAGGGACGTTCCTAACGACTATAATTTAGTTTAATAGAAACATTTTACGTAGACTAGTTGACTTTTTGGCTAATTTTACAACCATAGTTTAGCCTAGCAACCAGTTTTTAGGCTAATCTTACGTCCATAGTTTAACCTAGCAAGATATATAGACTAAATATACATCCGTAGTTTAAAGGTAAAGGTGCTTTTATTGTCACAACCATGTTGCGAAATTCATTCTCTGCATTTAACCCATTCCTCAAGGGAGCAGTGGGCAGCCGCTATGCAGCGCCCGGGGACCAACTCCTGATTGGAGCAAGTGTCACTGGTCACATGGCACTAGTCACATGACACTGGTCACCTGACACTGGTCACCTGACACTGGCTGGAACAAGCAACAAGCCTTTAGTCCAGGGATATGGAACCCTGGTCCTGGAGAGCGCAGCCCTGCATGTTTTAGATGTCTCCCTGCTCCAACACACCTGATTCAAATGAACAAAGTTAGAAGTGTGTGTGTTAGAAGCCTGATAACGACCCATTCATTAGAATCAGTTTTAGAATTTCTGAACGACTGGAACCTAATAGCACTTTGATGGACAGATTGAGCCTAATATCTTAACGTTTTACATGATGAACCTACACCAGTGATGAACCTACATCAATGTTGACCCTACACCAGGCCCAGCCAGATATAATACAGGTCAGGGGTACCCTCCCCCACCTTACTCCCCCCACACACACACCTTAGAATCCCATCTCACTCAGCGATGCTCCTCGCCCAGGGGCTACCCCTCTCTCACCTGTCAGCCCCACCGGTGAGGAGGTGATTAACCTGCATGGTGGAGGAGGAGAGGCTCCAAGAGCCAGGCACAATTAAAACGCAGGAGAGAAAGTCAGGAGATAGTCGGTGGGCAATTATGCAGCAAATGCAGCTCTCTCTCTCTCTCTCTCTCTCTCTCTGCACTGCAGAAGAGAAGAGATGGAAATAAGGGGGGGGGGGGGGGGGGGAAGGGGGGGGGAGATGAAATTGTACATATTCCAAAATATGTGTGTTTTTGGCCGTACCAAAAAAAGGAGAAAAAAAGGAAATATCCCTGGCGTGTTTTAATGGCCTCCTCCAGAGCGTGGCTTTAGCACTGCCAGGGCTAGTGATTCCCCTCTATTTGCCTTTACTTTATTTTCTACATGAAAGTATTAAAATAGCAAAAGTATTGAAATAGCCTCCAAGTATACGATAGTAGGAAGGCATTCATTAGCGAGACATTTATATAAAACGGCATCATACACGAGGCATTATTCATTAAAAAAAGTATTGTTTTTCGAATTATAAGCTTTTAATAGTTTTTAGCGTTGTTGTCCTACACCAGCTCCTCAGCAGTTAACCATTCACCCTCGCACCGCGGCGCCAACATAATCAATACTCTGGGTCTGTGGACGAGAGCCAGGCGAACCCATCGGCACTAGCAGCTAGTTCATGGCGGGAGAGGGAGCCGTGCTGAGTGGACAACAAATGTTGCAATTGTGTGTCTGAACGCCCATCAGGACGCCCGGCTACTGGGTCAACACAGACACCGAAACTACTGGCTGAGCGATCAAGTCAAATCAGGTCACAGCCACTTACGGCACACAAGGTAACACATGTGACTAGTACTAGCTAGCAGGACCAGATGGGGCAGTTGGTTAAAACCATAGGTTATTAAAATGCAAACTACATACTGTAGTCAAACACACACCCATGTACTACATAGACAAACAGTAACACACACACACACACACTCCATAGTACACTCGAATAGGAATTACTGGCCTAAACATGAAATATTCATCAGTCATAAAACTTTCATTCTCTCTCTACCTCTCTACTTTTGGGGTGCTGAACTTGAAAGTGTCTTCCTACTCTTTGTGAAAGCAGTGGGACACGTTACTAGGTTCCGTGCATTGTCCCAACGCTTATTAGCCCCAACACGTGACGAGACGTGTCCGTCACACTTGGCATATAATCAGCTGTTGGGACGCATGCATGTGTTTCTGACCGCTGAGAATGTGTGCCTGTAATGCTCTCAAGGAGTTAAACCATTCAGTTACCTGCCCATTCATTTAGCTGCCATTGTTGAAATGGTCAAATTAGCTCCCTCGATAACAATCAAAAAACCAGGACTGACGCTAGTATAGATCTCTGGTTTACAGTATTTATTATATATCAGTCTATTATCTACTTCCGCTGAGTACGAACTCTCACAAAGCGTATTGAAGTTGATCTGTACAGAGATGAAACGACGCAAGGTGAAACCGGAAAGTTGTAAATGAATAATTGAAGTGAGATTAGGAGAAACATTGAGAGCTGCACATGTATCTTCAAACCATATCAAGCTAGTGTGTTTTCTGTGACGTCACGGTGCCAGTGTAAGCCCCTCCCACGTGAGCTGTCACTCAACGCTCAATCACGTCTGTGTCCTCTTGGCTCCAGCGAGGATGGGAGGATGGGAGAGGAGAGGAGGGGAGGGGAGATGAGGAGATGAGGAGGGAAAAGGAGGTGATATGATAGGGTAGGGAAGGAGACAAGAGAATATGGGAGGAGAGGAGAGCACTCCTACCCTCCACACCCGGTCCATTATTCAACAGGGGCCTGCCCCCCCCCCCCCTCTCCTTCCACCCCCCCAGGTCTGTTCCGATGGGGACGCAAAGGAAGGGCAGCCCACCCCCCTCCTCCTCCCCATAGGACCACTACTGCTGGAGTACTTATAAATCTGTCCACTAGGGGGGGCAGTCTGCCTCTAAAGGGTGGCGTCTCACATCTGTCCACTAGGGGGGGCAGTCTGCCTCTAAATGGTGGCGTCTCACATCTGTCCACTAGGGGGAAGTCTGTCTCTAAAGGGTGGCGTCTCACATCTGTCTACTAGAGGGGGCAGTCTGACTCTAAAGGGTGGCGTCTCACATCTGTCCACTAGGCGGCAGTCTGCCGCCAAAGGGTGGCGTCTCACATCTGTCCACTAGGGGGGGCAGTCTGCCTCTAAATGGTGGCGTCTCACATCTGTCCACTAGGGGGAAGTCTGTCTCTAAAGGGTGGCGTCTCACATCTGTCTACTAGAGGGGGCAGTCTGACTCTAAAGGGTGGCGTCTCACATCTGTCCACTAGGCGGCAGTCTGCCGCCAAAGGGTGGCATCTCACATTTGTCCACTAGGGGGGGCAGTCTGACTCTAAAGGGTGGCGTCTCACATCTGTCCACTAGGCGGCAGTCTGCCGCCAAATGGTGGCGTCTCACATCTGTCCACTAGGGGGCAGTCTGCCTCTAAAGGGTGGCGTCTCACATCTGTCCACTAGGGGCACTGTAGCTAGGGCACACATGCACACACAATGTCAATGGTGTGTGTGTGTGTGTGCGCACCATGTTTACCAAGTGGAAACTCTTGTCCACTTCTGTGCAGACGAAAATACTATTTATTATTGATTTTTAAAAAATAGATAAAAGCAGAAGCTTTCTGCAACTAACCCCCCATCCCCATGTTTTCTCTAGCTCGTCTTCCTCTGCGGACGTCTGGTTGACCTTTCCACAACGCTCTGGTGTTAAAAGCTTGCGTTGTCGCACTTCTGCACTCTTCATTTTTTCATGAACCACCGTGTTTGTCATTGCACGCCTTCACACACATTTTACAATTCAGACAGAATGCTGCACTCCTACTGGAGAGAGGGAGAGAGAGAGGTAGAGAGAGAGAGAGAGAGAGAGAGAGAGGTAGAGAGAGAGAGAGAAAATAACAAAACTATCAAAAACACACAAATATTACCTATTTATTTTCGCTAGTTATAAGGTTTAAGCCTATGAGATCTTGCGATATTTCCAGGATTCTTCACCGTCCTGGGTAGACCACCTCACTGCCAGTCACAGAAAACATGATGTATTGCCATCTATTAACAAAATCACTTCCATTACAAAACTATGCCCCCAAGCAGTCACAATTAAAATGCAGTGTACCCTTTATCTTCCTTAAAAACATAACTGCACGCTGTGTTTGTACTGTGCGACATTTCATCCGTCACAATTCACAGTTCCAACATCCACACGCGCACGAGCGCGCATACACACCTTCACCTCCTATGGCTATTTAGGTGACTATTATACAGGCCTGTCACAGAGTGACATGCCTGCCCAATATTTGGAGTAAGGGGGCTGGAAGCCTTGGCGTTCTGCTGCTGGGACAACCTGTGTTGGACGGCTAGGCGTCAGCTGTCATTGGCATGGTGCAGTGCAGGCAAGCTAGCTAGCTAGCCAAACAGCTTGGCTTTGTTTTGTTGGTTTGTTAGAAATAAAGCAGAGTGATCATGTTTGCATAATCTTGGTGTGTTGTATTCATGATACAACAACATGCAAACATGATAAAAGCACATCTGTAAGTCTGGCGCTGGTGGTCCAGAGGAGGGGGGAGAGAGAGAGAGAGAGAGAGAGAGAGAGAGAGAGAGAGAGAGAGAGAGAGAGAGAGAGAGAGACGAGGGGTCTATTGTTTTTCTGGGAGGAAGCCGGCAGTTTTGGCCGCGTTGAGAAGCAGGAAGTCAGAAGACCTGCCCATCCTCACAGACAGCTGGTGCCCTGCGATAGCCATCCCTTCTTCCTGTTAGTCCGGTTCCCACCTTGATCCAGGCAGCTGGACACTAAGCAGACGATTCCACCTCACCTGAAACTGGTCCAGAAGGCCGAGCTGCAACTTCTAAAATGATATTAAAGTGTGGTATTGTAAAAAGTGTTTATTGCTTAAAAAAATAAGCAAGAATTTAAGGCTGGCCCGAATAGCATTTTACAGGTTTAAAATTATTGTTAGTTTCGTTGGACCTCCGAGACAGGATTGTATCGAGGCACAAATCTGGGGAAAGATACAGAAAGATGTCTGCAGCATTGAAGGTCCCAATGAGCACAATAGCTTCCATAATGAGTAAATAGAAGAAGTTTGGAACCACCAGGATTCTTCCTAGAGCTGGCAGCCGGGCAAAACTGAGCAATCAGGTCCAACTTTGCTCCGTGGAGAGAGGAGTACCTTCCTGAAGGACAACCATTTCTGTAGCACTCTACCAATCAGGCCTGTATAGTAGAGTGACCAGACAGAAAGAAGCCACTCCTCTGTAAAAGGCACATGACAGCTCGCCTGGAGTGGTGGTCCAGAGGAGGAGAAACAATAGAAGGAGATCACAGACAGACAGACAGACAGACAGACAAGGAGGTCTGTTTGACAGTCTATTGTTTTTATAGGAGGAAGACGGCAGTTTTGTCTGTGTTGAGAAGCAGGAAGTCAGATGACCTACCAATCCTCACAGACAGCTGGTGCAGCTTCGATAGCCATCCCCACTTCCTGTTAGTCCGAGACAACGGTTCCATCCCACCCTGAACTAGTCACCAATATGGCAGTCATGTTACATTGGCAAAGTTCCAAACAATAAAAAAAAATAAAAAAAAACGAATACCTACTTATCAAATGAATACCGAATAGCAGAGTATTCTGGGCCAGCCCAGCTAGGATTTATTATTTATTATTATTATTATTATTATGACAGTTACTTTAAATAGTGTAATGGCTTTCGCCAAATGGCGCTGTCGTTCGGTGGTGCGTCAAGGAGAGCAACGTTCGAATCGTAATGACAAATTGATGGAGGATATTCAGTGCATGTTTATGGCTTGACGCCCAAGAAATAGAACCGCGTTCTAAACCTTGGCGTCGACGCGTGTCAGAGGCTGCCAGTGGGCGTTGCCTCGTTAAAAAGAACTAAAATCCTTGCATCACGTGACGCGCGTCGACGCCTTCAGTGGGAGACAACAGAAGCTAAACACAAGTTTAAAGCAATACAATAATTACTGACAGGTTTATATCATCGATCTAGACTATGTATATTTCATCAAATTAATAATGTAATACATGCATTTTACAACTAAATACAGCATTTATGGTGAGGGAGTTATGCATTCTAGAGGGGGTTCAAGTTCACTATCCAAGAGATATCAATCATAGAATAACACTGTAGACATACAAGGATATTGAAATTGATTCTTGTGTGGCTGTTTCTGGCAATTGTGCTGTTATTTTCTTCTCTGTGTTAATGTATAATTTATACTTTTAAATGTACCTTGACTTGAAGATGCATAATATGCCAAAGATTTAGTTAAAGGTTTTTTTTCTAAACAATGACTGACAATGCGTGCAATATGTTTATTTGAGTAGGCATCAATTATTTCAGATGGTAGATTATATTTAGTCGGAACAGAAAGATGTTTTTCAGCATAAAAAGCACTGTCTTTCTTCACTGGCCAGACAGAGCCAAAGTTTTATTTTCATTAGGCTTTTGTATCCAAACAAAAATGCACACTGTATTAATCAACAGCTGCAGACAAACACAGTTAGCCTGAACTGGTTTCAACTATATTCTATTTTATGTGTCGTTAATGTGAGTTGGACTGAATAAAACTTGCAATAAGGGTTTATTTTGGTCTCACTGTATTGTCTTGCTGTTGCTTTGTCAATCTGTCTGCCTGCCTGGGTTTCTGTCTGCCTGCGTGAAGTCATTGTGACCTTAAACCTTTCAATTACACAATTCCCAAATCTATGCCATGAACCACAATATACAGCGAAATACAACAGTGGCTCAATAGTGTGACATATTGTCTCTAGGACTGCCGTTAGTCGATTCCTTCATTAATTAGTCCGTTTGCTTTCAGTTGACCAAGATATTTTTTGACGATTACTCAATATTGATAAAGTACATATCTGGTGTTCACTAGATACAAATATGTTTAGCGGTGTTTTTAATGTAGAAAAATCACTGTTAAAGCGGTAGACAAAATCTATCACTATTAGTTCTCTCTCCCCGCCCCTCTCTCTCTCTCCCCCCCCCCCTCCCCCCCCCTCTCTCTCTCTCCCCCCCTCCATTTACTCAATCCCTCTTAATTCGATTGAGCTCAAAGCCTGGCTGTCCCAACTGTAATAATCTCACTGGAGTGGCAGACAATAACAACACTGAAAACTACGGCGATGCAAACGTGCAGCTAGCTGATTCAAACTCATTAATACGCATTTGTTTTATTATCACCCTTCCCTCTCCCCCTCCCCCCCTCTCTGTCTGTGTAACCAATCAGGTGCCAGCGTTCCCAGGCTCCGTGGCGATGTCAATCAACAGCCGTCTACATCTGCACACTGCAGCTGAGCCAAGGCCGCATCATCCCCGCCTGTCAATCACGCGATACACCTTCAATCCTGCCTCTCCATTTTACTGTAAAGTAGCTCTGCTCAGCCACCACACACACACACACACACACACACACACACACACAGCATTGCAAGGCACTTTTATAAGTTAAATCCCCTCTTCCCACACACACACACACGTTGACATACAGGCTCAAAGAAAATCATATTGACAGTGAGGGAGGATGCACGCACACACACACACCTACAGTATGTAGAGAGACACACACCGAACACCCAGGTAGAGAGCCAGGCAGGCAGGCACACACACACACACACACACACGTAGACAGATCGTCCATCTTTGAGACCTCTTCCCACCATCCCACCATCAAATTCAATAATAAAAAGCCCCCCCCACCCCGTCCACCCGTCAATCTTTTATTCAGCAGCGGAGCAAAGGAATCATTTCTATAGGGGTCCCTCACGTTGCGTAGCGAGTTGATGGAGGCTGGCGACGCTAGAGAAGACGTGAGCAGGTCTCATAGGACGGGCCTACACGCTAAGGCACAGGCATGTGCATGCGCTTGTGTACACGCTAAGGCACACACGTGTGCACACGCTTGTGTACACGCTAAGGCACACGAGTGTGTGCACACGCTTGTGTACACGCTAAGGCACACACGTGTGCACGCGCTTGTGTACACGCTAAGGCACACACGTGTGCACACGCTTGTGTACACGCTAAGACAGAACAGTTAACGATGACAAGCTATCAATCACATCACATTTTGGTTGAGCCTGTACTTCACCATGTGTCCTGTCATGCACAGTGGGGCAGATTCATGCTGAATAACGGGATTGTCATGTACAGTATTGTATTGCTAAAACTGGGATAGTGTGTGGTTTCTTTCCCCCAAATTAAATAAGGTGCTTTGTACAATATTTTATAAATAAATAAATAAATAAATAAATAAATATAGTAGCTAACAAAAATGTTTTTCCCCAAATTTAAAAAGGTGCTTTATTATTTTGGAATTGTCATACAACTGTGTTTTTTAATTTATAAATGAACCAATCGTCCCAGATGTCAAATCCTTCTCACTTCTGGCCTCTTGCCACCAATGTAGTCATGTGAAATACTATCGAGAGTTTGCCCACTTTTTTGCTGTTTACAATTGAAATCAATGATTTCAATGATATTTTGTATTTGAGCAGCGCGTGTTGGCTTCCGTTTAAAATAGACATGGTGCCTAGCTTTAGCGAAGCAGAGCGGAGCCGCTTCTTGGACTAGAGTGGCCGCGATCAGCACCGGAGGCCGCGTCGGAGCCGGAACGCGTCACACACTCTCCTCACCTGCACCCAGTGGATTTCCGGGGTAACTCGTAGCAGCACACTCGAACCGTGGGGAGTGATCCATACGGGTCACGGATCAACTACGATCCACTAGAAGCTTAGAGTGACATCTAGTAGTAGATATGATTAAAACTGGGCCAAAATCAACATTATGATTTGGGAACACTGTATAGTATACAAAATATTAATTATGATATTCTTGCTGTAGGCTACATTACCTTCAGTTATAACAAAAGGTAATTTATTCCAGTTGGCTAGGATTTGAATATTTGCGTTATTTTTTTTATCTGAACTTAATCGCAACTTTAAAACAAGGAAAGGAAAGACAACAAAGTGAAACCAAGTTAAGTGAACTAATTTAGCTAACTACACAACATTATGCTGTAAGACCACAGCTAAAAATGTTGGTACTAGAACAGCAAGTGTGTTGTTTATTCATCAACAGTTTAAATGTGTGCACATCTTGTTAAGGTGCCTTTATAGGGTTTAACACAATTCCCAGAGTTTTCTTCCCCTCATTATTTCTATCTGTTCTCACGGTGACTTAAATTATTAGCAGCGGCCATTTTACGGCTGCAGTTAGCGAGTGCTTTGTGAATAACTTTCAAGTCGTGGTCTCCGCTCTGCGAACTGGCCCACTAAACATTACACAGTCTTCTCTCTTGTGTTTGAACTACTTCTGAAGGGAGCCTTGCTCTTTGATTGCATCATTGAGTGTAACTTTCATCACACCACTGATAGATTGCAGTGCCAGACGAGATGGGGTGGGTAGGGCCTACAGCTCACGGGACTAAACTAACACCATATCATTGAACATTCTGTGTAGAAAACAACAGCATTTCTATACTGTACGGTGTGATTATTAGGGCGGTAAACCCATCACGATTCTTAGGGCAACGATTCGATATTCAGTGTATGGTTGCACCCCTAGTAACTATAATAGAGAAATAAGAAATACATTGTCCATCTTCGCCAACCAGAACCAGAGCCTGACCCAGCCCTGTTGTTGTACCACTCCACACCGCAATTGGTGGAGCGGTCAATGTCGATTGGCCGTTGAAGCGCCTAAGCACAAACACTATAGATGGTTTTAACAAACATACGCTCTAAATTAACTTCCGGTCTGTTGTTTATTATTGGGTTTGCGTTTAGTGGCACGTGGCACAGACTATATAGTAAATGGAGTGAAAGTTAAATAAATTAACAACCGTATGTAGTTTACATGGTGGTGGTAGTCTGGGGTGCAACCTGACCCCAGGAATAAATGCAATTTAGAAAAGAAAGTTTTCCTAAAGAATAGAGGTCACCCACGAGCAGAGATCACTGCTGTGAAAAAAGAGGCTTTACAACTGTATGGGGGGTGAATGTATATATAACTCAATCAAAAATATATTAAGCCATTATAATGGATAGGCCTCTTTCACCTGCAAGAAGAATCATTTCCGAAGTGCGTCCCAAGTTCCGGTTTCATCTTGCTTACGGTCCTCACGCACGTATTATGGTGGGGTAATGAGTGCTGCAGACATCGGTACTACACAGGTACTACACCGCAAAACTTTAAAAGTTGTCCCCTCATCCCTCCGAATAGCAAAGATCAATTTCTTCTTGAGGTCCTCGTCTGCTGGAAAGCAATGGAAACTAAGACATGGCTGTTTTCTGCTAGAATTGGTACTAAAAGGTACGCAACAATCATAGAACTATGAGCCCTCCTCTTCGTTTGCAGCATTGTAAGTACGTATCCAATCCGACCGGAAGCACTGATGAGCTTCAGCTCGCTGAAATGGAAGTCATACCCCAGAAATGTTAGTACTTTAGTACAGTTAGGTACTGCTACAGCACCAGTGTCCTGACTGTAGGTATGCAATCACGTTCAGCATATGTTTGATGAAAATGTCAGCTGAAAAATATGACTAATTCATTAAAAGCATATTAAATAGTGCAAGATCAAAAGCCTATGATGCGCCAAGCTACATACCTTGGCTTAGCATTGTTGTAGACACAAAGAAGTGAAGGCACAAGTTGTTGGGCTGTTTTCAGTTTTAACAAACCAACATTCCCAAAGGCTACAACCAGCTACAACGGTGTTGGGAGAAATGTGCGCTTCAATAGGGCACATTCCCTAAATTAAACCTCATTCGTTGGGCTAGGCTACACAAAACAAACGACATTGACGACTCCAGCGCTGTTCCAACTGTTTTTACCTGAAAGAGCCGGGAACGCAGCGCTTAACTACATAGGGTTTGTATTGAATATAAGCGCACTCAGCGCTAAAAACGCCTTTGTTGAGCACAGGCCCTTAACCTCATAATAACTAGTGCAAGAACAGAACAACACGTGGAAGGACACTTACAGCTATGTATGCTGTACAGGAACACCCACGAGGGAAACATAACTGATGCCACATATCAGATGTCATTCCTCCTTCACATCCGACATGGTTGTCCTCTTTTCAAAAATACTGTACTTGTAGCTATTCCTATAAGTCTCTCAGGTGCTGGGTAAGTCACACATAAATATGTTTGTACACACACACACACACACACACACACACACACACACACACACACAGTGCAGTTTGAGTGCAATACATATTAAATGTAATATATATTTAAATGTCTATACTGTATATATAATTATCAGGATCATTATTTTGGCCAGGATCGCCACAATCTTTTCATGCGACACGTCATAACTCATATTTACAGTAACACACGTGCTACAGTGCAAGCCGTCCCCCGGCTGGATGCAAACACAACGTTTATTTGCATAGCTCACATCGGCGGCTTCTCCGACACACTGCACGGGCGTTTTGCATGATCGTTTTGCACCTCCACCTGGCGCTGCAGCAGTTACACCTGGGTCTACGCTCTCCTCTGAGCCACCCCAGCGTGATCTCATCACCCAGGGCCAACTTGGATGCCGCCGAACAGATATGTATGGCCGAGGTATGAGAATGTTTGCAAACAGTATTTCACGTGAAACGAGGAAACGCATCAGTGAATGTAGATTCATGGAAGTACTGTATTGTACAGTATGTATTTGTGCATGTGTGTGTGTGTGTGTGCGTGCGCCCGCATCACTCAGCACACCTGAAAGAAGGAAGCCTTGCTATCGGCGGTGAGTCATCATCGCCATGGCGTTAAGGCTCCCTGTTCCCGTGGGAACAAGGTTCCCATTGCCGCACCGCAGGGGAATTTTGGTTTTACATTTGAAAAGCCAACCCAGGCCCAGCTTACAAAGCCATCCGCTCTCCCCCTCTATCTCTCTCTCTCTATCTCTCTCTCTCTCTCTCTCTCTCTCTCTCCATCTCTCTCTCCATCCCTACCTCTCCCTCTCTCCACCTCCCCCCTCCCTCTCTCTCTCTCCTTGGATTGGCTGAGACACACACACACACACACACACACACACACACACACACATTCAGAGCCACATGCTTATCTGTGCGCGATGTTCAATATGTTTCACATATCAGACGTTTATGCAGATGAGGCTCAGGGGAAGATACAGAAAACATAACAAACAGTTCCAGGATGTCTCGTCAAAGCAGGCTGACACCAGAGCTTGTTTGCATTAACCACCATGAATAGGACATCTACAGGGTCATATACAGCCGTGGAAAAAGTTAAAAGACCACTGCACGTTTTGTTTTAATGTAATAGTATAAATATACTGTAAAAAAATGTTTTATAAATTCCAATCTAAAAATACAAATATTACATGCAAGTACATTTGAATGTATAAATTGTAAAAATCTGAGAAACTGCTTCAGTGGTCACTTAGTTTAGTCTGCGACTGTATATCACTAAAGAAATTATAATATTGTCTTTACCAAGGTCCCCCCAAAAAAGAAAGAAACCACAATGCATTGTGGGAGTCTTACTGTATCTCTTTGGTCCGTCTTCGAGACAGAAGGAGAGAGTGAGAGTTGCATCCTCCTCAAAGAACTCTGTAGCAAAGGCATCCCACCACAAGCTGTCGCTCTCCTGTATAGAGAAACACCAGGTCAGACTCTGCAGTACCTCGAATGGCCACTTGAGGCTTTGCTGCACAATGGAGTCAATCCCCATAGACTCCAATGTTAAAATGTCGACTTTACAGCAAAAAAACTGCTATAGCTATCTCCCCGTTCATGACAACTGTACGGGGGGTGAATCATTTGATAACTCATCAGTAAGAATAAAACAAACCACGTCACAGAGGGTTTTCTTTATATAGTCTGTTGGTCAAACAACAGGTAGACTGTACTGGTAGAGGAAAACACAGGTCATAGGTCAGCTGGTAGACTTAAACACAGGTGTCGATCACTGTCTACCAATCACAGCAAGATACACAAGGGGAAGAGTTTCCAAACAAACTGGTGCAGAAAGCTAGTTTGAACTCAACATCAAAACAAACAACACCTCCCTCAGAAGCTAAGCCCTCAAATTGTATACAAGGCTGGGATAGTGTTGGGTGGTGCGTTCTGCACCACTTTGTTTATGTTCTCATTAACAGAGCCTGGGCTGTGTGGGGACCCTTGATGAGATGAATACTGAATTTGACAAAAAAGTGTATTTGATTAGAAAACCCTGACCACACATTTAACTGCTGCCGTTACCAACCAAACTAAGCAACTGAATGAGGGACAGGTTTCTGGTTCTCTACCCAACGGTAGAGCTCACAAAACCAGGATGTGTCAGAATCGTGGCGTTGAGGATATTCATACATTTTGTTGTCGAGTAGCCAGTGCGATACTAGTCGTACTGTATCAGCAGCCTAAACTGTAGAACCATTTGAAAATGTACCATTTGAAAAGGGTCATAATCTGAGATTATTTTGTGGTCATTAAGAGAAACGACAACGGTTTTGGATTCAAACACAAAAACACTTGAATGCAAATGTAGTACATTTTCAAAACAAGTTAGATTCAGAATCTGACTGATTCGCAAGTACGTTCACACACACAAGGAGTTTAGAATGGTGTAGCTGATGCAGTAGCACATGGGCCTGACACTGTACAGTGGGACAAAATGTCACATATGTTTGTTTTAGATTCTATAGGCACACATTGTCCCAGCACTGCACACCGTGTAAATCACTTCTCTCTCCCCCTCCCACGCACACAGAGACACCATTACAACTATCAACCAGAAGGGGAGGGTTTGCGGGACACCCCAAGCCCCCGTCCCTACACGACCTTTGAACCTCCCAAATGATGCCAATTTCCCCTGACGCGTTATGACAGATCCCCGCGTTTCATCCAGGGTCGGGCCAGAGGGATCGCTAGCAGTTTTCCAGATGTTAGCAATTAGCGCTGTCACCATCGAGCAACGTCAAGCCCAATAAGCAGAGCCCCCGGACTCCACGGGGTCAGCGTATCCCCACATCCGCTGGTTCCTACGCTAAGAAGGTTGCAATTCCCACCGTCCACGCAGAGGTCAATCAATAGACGATTATGAACTAGCAGGAAACGGCGTCTGCTGGCAAACCAATCATCTTCGCCCTGGGCTTTCCATTTCGTGTGGAATTAAGCGACAGGGTGAGTAAGAATTAAATGGTAGCTTTTTAATATTTATGAGCTGTGCGCGTGACGGCACAAATCTGTCGCCTGTGGAAATGTCAGCTTCAGTGCAAATGTCTGAAGCAATGTTTCCAGTACTGTTAAACAGGTTGCAAGCGAGATGTACACCTGGCAGTGGCTTCTGGGAAATGCTGGAAAGAAGGGCATACTATAACAATACTCTTTGATACGTCTGCAAAGGCACAACCAGAGTTCAGGTCAACATAATGTGTATGTTGCGTTAATGTAGCTAAAAAAAATGGTGTATGTGATGCACAGATCTGTTTTCTTGTCGCTTTATGTGTGTGTGTGTGTGTATGTGTGTTTGCGTGCGTGCGTCACCCTGACATCGGGAAAGACAGTGAGAACAGAGGACAGACAGAAGCAGGGGACAGAGGACGAGAGATACACAGGGGAAGAGAGAGAGCGACAGAGAGACATTCAGTGTCAGAGAGCGAGGGACAGTTCATCAGATAATCAGACTCCGTGAGGGGGCGGGGCCTCCTGGGATTGTTATATATATTGTTATATACGTGCACATGAAAATCACTTTTTTAAGCATCCATCAGACATGTTTTCGTGTGTGCCTGTCCGTCAATGAGACGCCATGACAACCGGTTGTGCCTGCGGGCACTAAAGAAACATTTTACTGTACATCCGTCAGCGACCATGCCCCCATTTTCTAGCCACGCCCCCGTGCTCTCTAGCTGTCCCCCTGCTCAAAGGAAGGAGTGCCCCCTACTGGTCCTCCAACAACACTTAGCAAGGTAGAGGTCAGGTATCTCAAGTATGATTACAGGTAGGCAAACTCTGGGGCTTGAACCTATGACCTTTGACTGGGAGTCCAACACCCAGGCCACTAGACCATCCGCCCCCAAAGTATAGATACAGAGGAGGTTCTCTCACATTATAGATTCCCCTTTTGCTTATCACCAGGTCGATGTCCTGCTTATCCCTCTCACACAATATGGCTTCATTGACAAACACAAAGAATAAATGGAATGGAATTCATATTATGGCGTTTTCTGCTTCAGTGGTTCTCAAACATGTTTGGCAAACATGTGTCTCCTTTCAATGGACCATTCACCAGAGTGTGATTGACAGTGTGATTGACTAATCGGAAGGCCCAAATAGGTTGCTATGTGCCACACTGTCAGATAAACAAGAATCACTGCGTTCGCCATGGGAATGTATTGGCTGCAATACATTTTTATTTATTTTTAAATTAAATAGTAGGCTACTAAATTTAAATGAGAAACTGAAACCATCAGGTGGCTAAATCCTGCTGTTTTGTGATTTCTCCCATTATTGTTAATGACACAATGTTGGTTGTCTCTGATGTTATTGTCTGCATAGCCATGTGAGTCAGCTGTCTGACAGACCCGCCCATGGGTGTGGCTAACTCGCTTCTGGGGAAAGGTCCATTATCTTACAAACCTAAGGATCCCACTTTACTGGACTTCAACCTTTTTTTAAATGGCAGTCATCCAAGAATGCCTCCTAACTTTGAGCTCAAATCAAAAGCAAAAACACCTCCCCCTTCAATGCCATAGGTTAGCAACTACATACCCTTCATATCACAACAGACTCCTAGCAGGACAATGAATGTGGGACACAGAACAATTAGACTCACCTGAGAACAAAGCATCTACTTTCACCCACAGAGGGGGACAGTTCCTGTACGCCAGATGAATCCTTAAGACAGCCAGGTCTAAACAAAATGTAATTTGAGATAATTCCCAGTTTTAAGTCCGATATCAAATTTACTTGATAATACGTTCTTTAAGCTTCCCCTAAATCTGCTTTTACTTAATTTAGTTTTAATCTCCAAATTCACTGTTTTACATGGTGATTATAATGTTTGGTGATTTAGCCAAAGCTTTTACTTCCTTTCGAACCTAATTCACATTTTAAAAAGGAAACGTTTTACTTGCGCTCTTGTTCTTAGGTTTCATTACTCGCGTTAACTTCCTCTGGCTGTTGTTTCAAACTAATTATTTCCTACATTGTCCCCTACTTCATTTTGGGTTTGAGTCAGCCAAAACAGGTGCTATTTCAAACAGCAGTATTATCTGTTAGAAAAGAAGGGCAACACTGATATTAGCATGGCGACAAAGTGTCCTGAACACAATGTGACGTTGTGTGTAACCCTTCCGTGGCAAGCCAGGATTATTAGCGAGGCCACCCACGTTTTGCTGTTGTACTTGCACAACCCACATCAAGAATGGAAGAACAGCAGTGTATTTTACACAGCATGTGTAAATGCCTTTAAAACTAAGACTCATAATAACAAGAACGAGAAGTCCAACCACTAATTTGTAATGTGAAGAATGCATAAAGAAACCTATCAAACTACACGTAACGTGAAGAACATGTAAAGCAACGGGTCAAACTACACGTAACGTGAAGAACATGTAAAGCAACGAATCAAACTCCACACACCGTACAAGGGACCTTCATTTTAGAGGCAATATCCATAAATCGCTGGTGCAGCTTTGGCCAGAATGCGGTCCAAGCCTTGGATGGTGCCGTCTCTGCCTCAGCCCACTCGAGCCTGACCAGCTTCTCCACACAGTGGAGACTCCGGCTGCCAGCCGTGTTGGCTTGGGCTCTGGTAACGCCCGTACAGACAGAACCCTGCAGCTGAAGTTGAACCCCAGCTGGAGGAGAATACACCATGGACCATGGTAAGCCAATTGGATGACAAGACACTTTGTCAAATTCACCAAACATCTCCTCGCAGTCCACCAGTGCTGAAAAAGAACATCCCGGCACTTCAACAGTACACAGCTCTGGCTCGGTTAATTGGGAACACAACACAAAGTGGTGAACACCACTCACAACAGTGCCCTTGGTTTCGCAATGCGTTTCAAAAACGTTTTTCTGAGGGAGTTTTATGATTTGAGCTCAAAAGTTGGCAAGCATTCTGGAGAATGACGTGCTCTGCCTTTAATCCCTACGTCACCAACGAGGTGCTCAGAGCGTGGCGTTAGAGGTGCAGCAGCGCAGGCTACACGCCGCATAGTCACTATTAGACGCACCACATGTTTGATATTTTCAACACAAATCAATGGCAACAAGTAGAATAGAAAATAGAAACTTGTGAGCTTCGTAAAAAAGTAAAAAATAAAATAAACAAGCCGCCACAGGAGGCAAACAGAGGAAACCCCTGCCACATACACTCCCTCTCTCTCTCTCTCCCTCTCCCTCTCTCTCTCTCCCTCTCTCTCTCTCAGAGACCCTGTCGAGACACACGTCAGCCGATAAGACCCTATTGATTCAGAAGGGGGATTTATCAATGTGTCAATTGGCCGCTACACAACTACAAATCACCGCAGTCACCCTGGACTCCACGGGTGTGTGTGTGTGTGTGTAACAGCGAGGAAAGCGTCATTTGTAAATATCTACATAGCCCAGGTGAAGACCCAGAGTGTCCTGCTGACAGCACCCCTCAGGGTCAAGCCATGGCCAGTGGCATCAAGGTGATGCTATTTGTGTAACAAGTCAAGGTTCTTCATATAGCCCTTAATCACATTACAGTCTATGTACAGCAACCCTCATCTCACATGGAAACAAACAACACCCTTTAACCTGCTCCTCCATGACATGTGAACTAACCGTGTTATGTAGTGGTAATTTATGTAATATTGACAGATGCAACAGGTGGATTGGTCCATGTCCCAGTTATAGCCATGTCTGTTCAGGTCTGAGGGTGTGTTCAGGTCCCAGTTAGGACCTTGTCTGTTCAGGTCTGAGGGTGTGTTCCGGTCCCAGTTAGGACCATGTCTGTTCAGGTCTGGGGGTGTGTTCCGGTCCCAGTTAGGACCATGTCTGTTCAGGTCTGAGGGTGTGTTCCGGTCCCAGTTAGGACCATGTCTGTTCAGGTCTGGGGGTGTGTTCCGGTCCCAGTTAGGACCATGTCTGTTCAGGTCTGGGGATGTGTTCCGGTCCCAGTTAGGACCAGGTCCGCTCAGCATCCCTTGGTAACATACCGACATGCCGAGATGGCTGGGCACCCCATCACAGTATCACAATGGTCAGACATTTTAATAAAAAAAAAAAATTTAAAAGATTATCATTTTAATCAATATATTATATAGTTATACTATATTTTAGTCGTGGGAAAGAACAAATAGTAAGCGTCTGACACTACTCATTAAAACTTAAACTTAAAATTATTCATTTTACTTAAAAATTGTATGATTATAATAATGTAGATAAAAGACAAACTGGATATCACAGGGACCAGTAGCTGCAAAATACCATATTCCTGAGGTAATAGCTAAATGTGTTTATACAGCAGTGCTGATACATTATTGTCAAACCCCCACACCACCACACACCCCCACCATGACCCATTACCCAGCATGCTCTAGTCATCTGATATTCCCTCCCCACCGCACCCTGCACCCAGCCTATTCAAGTGAATGTCGTCCATGACGATTAGGTGTTTCTCGGGCCTAACCTTGGTAAATGAACAATGTCTGAAACCCCATTCAGCTGCCCAGCAGTGTGTGTGAATTAGGCCGGGGGCTGCAAGCTGTCAAACAGCATGATTACACACACACATAAACATTATCAAAAGCTCTGTACGTAACAAGCTGCTTGAATCAAGTTGCATTTCCGCCAGCCAGTTCCTTTAAACCTCCGGCCTCAGCCCATCCATCACTGCTCAGTCCCAAATCAGACATATCTGTGTATTATGAGTCATATCACATCTTGTACTATATCAAGCTGCTTTTGCAATATATATAACCAGGAATAAAAGCATTCCAGGATCCCCAGAAGCTCATTGTTTAAAAAGTGAGCTATGTTTACAACAAAGAAATGTTATATAATTTTTTTTTTTTGTTTGTTTTTTTGCATGATGCCACGTAACTTTAACGGGCCAGAATACGCAGTTCAACTATGTTTTGCACAGTAGCCTACCTTTCTGTATTGCTGCTGATCTCAAAATAACACCAAATATTGCATTTTCTTTGCACCAATTCAGCCTCTTCATGCTAGTTTGCATCCATTTTCAAAATAATAATAATAATAATAATAAACGTATTTATTTGTATAGCACCTTTCATACACAATGTGCAACTCAACGTGCTTTACAGTTAAAAACATTTAAACAAAAGATGAAGGGAACAAATGCAATTAAACAAAAATAAATAAGAAACAATGAAAAACTAGGTTAAAGCCATGAAAAAAAATAAAGAACATTATTGTATTGGAGTTTGGTGGAACTCTATCCCACCGGGACTCCAACCTAGGCGTTTTGTGGGATTCTAACCCACCAGGACTCCAACCCAAATATTCCACCCAAATGATTTACGTTTGGTGGGATACTAACCCATCGGGACTCCAACCCAGGTGTTTGTTTGGATTTTAACCCACCAGGACTCCAACCCAGGCGTGTGGTGGGACTCTAACCCACCGGGACTCCAACCCAAGTGTTTGGTGGGACTATAACCCACAGAGACGCCAAACCAAGCGTTTGGTGGGACTCTAACCCACCGGGATTCCAACCTAGGCGTTTGGTGGGAGTCTAACCCACCAGGACTCCAACCCAGGCGTTTGGTTGGACTCTAACCCACATATTACATAATGATATGTAACGGAGTCGACGAGGAAGACATGGAGTAGTCTATCTGCCCGAACACGGAATCCACGGAATCTTATCCGAGCCATTGAGGAGAAAAAAAATAGACAGGTGAGCCGGCAAAGTAAATAAAGAGCTCTTTCACCTGGTTGGCGTGGTTTTTTAATCACACAGCTTCTCAAGGCAGGGGGGCCTAAATTGACAGGACACCTATACCTCAATATCTGACGATCATCTTTATTATGGGTGTTGCGCATGCAGCAAATACAAGCAGGTTGTCATGCACACAGTGCAATAATATTTATAAATAACCGCAAGCTTTTGTGGTTACAAATGCACAATGCCACATCGTGGTTTCGATTGCGATGCGGTTAATGGTGCAGCCTTATGCACGCGGTACTAAATCGGGACTTGAGCAGTTTTTTCTCTGACCTTGGACTCTACCATGCACGTGGATTGCTGGACATTACTTGCCCCACAGCACCGGCCTTATGTATGTAATCTACTCTTAATAAACATTGCATTGCTGTAACGTGTGGTGGAGTGACAATGCAAAGCACATCAACAAACGGCACAAAGATATGGATATTCCTGAGTTGTTTAATTAATCGGCATTACACAGCCGACTAAACTCAATAGAAATACGAAACAAGCCGCAAACAACCGACAGACTAAACAAAACCACACAGGCTATACAACATTTAACAGTTTTATGTTTTATTTTCAATTATTATCTGTAGTACATTTCTACAATACATATCCATGGCACTTTCAGTAAAACACGTCAAACATGTGAGGATCATATAGGCTATAAACTTATGGGGTATGTACGTAGAAACACCTTTTTACCGAAAACATACCCAACCGTGAGGTCTAAACCGAGGTATGAACCGAACCATGACTTCAGTGTACCGTTACACCACACACACACACAAAATAAAACAAGATGTTTTAATAAAAGTATGATTTGCTACTGCAGTGCACACAACCCTTCTAGCTTAACCAGCCACATTTTTAACACGTCTGCTCTCAAACGGTGCCCACACCTATTACAGCATAGCTCACAATTAGTCATGTTGCCTAGCGACCAACACTCCCATTATTTTTTTTATTTTTATTTATTTTTCTTCTTCTCTTCTTACTATTTGTTACAAACATAGGTGGTTAGTTGTTGACAATACACTGGTTGACAGTATCACATCTTGTTCACCGATAATTTGGAGAGTGAGTCTGTGGCTCCACTTTGGGCCAGAAATCCCAATCGTCCCTCCTATAAAGCAATCTTGTGTGTGTGTGTGTGTGTGTGTGTGTGTGTGCGTGTGTGTATTCATTTAACACCTGTATTTAATGGCCCTTGACATGGAAAAATCACATAAACATGAACCCCTGGTGTGCACTGTACTACGGTATATAGTCATAGAACTATATAATAATAGTATATAGGACATACGCTCTCTTGTCTGGCCTATTCCAGAGGCAGAGGTTTATTCTATTGGGTCTGAAGTGTTTGGAACAAATGTGTAGCTGTATTTTGGCCAACATTGGGGCCGATAGCCTTGCATTATGCAAATTTGTGTTGGGGAAGGGGGGGGGGGGGGACGACGACACTGCCCTTGAAAAGCCAGCGCGCATTACTACATGAACATAACCACTGGTGAGGCAGCAGTCACCAGAGCTTGACACATTTTACTCAATACTTGCTCTGCTGCAGAATAGGGAAAGAACACACCCGTATTGGCTTGATGAAAACACTACAAGTCGTCTGGACAAACAAACATGTATGTCCATTTTACAAGACAAGATACAAGTGAGACGAGACACACAAACATGGATTTGAACATAAAACAAAAAAAGAAAGGCAATTTCCAAGAGACTTTGTCAATTTGTTAAATCAGCAGGTTGCAGGAGATGGAAATGGAAGGAACTGTGAGTGACATCACCTTCTCCTCAGCCTCTACCCAGCACATTTCTACGTGCTAATTACTCCAGTAAATACTCTCCGCATGCACGCCATCTCCCCTAACAGCATTTAACAAGCAACACAGTCAACAGCAGCTGGGAGTCAGCTGATTTCATCTCGCTCAACAGACTACTTTGTTACGCCGTCGAAACATTCTCCTCTGGACGAAAGGACAGAGAGGGGCTGTCTCTAAACAATTATCAGTGAAGATTTGCAGTAGTTTTTGTGCGTGTTCATTTTACACATTTTATAGATATACTGCATACTGATTGAAATTAAATCCAAGTTTTTTCCACACACACACACACACACACACACACACACACACACACACAATAGAGTACATATTAGTGTAACTGACACACTGGAATAAAAACTTTACAGCGCCTTTATTCATAAGCCACATATCCGTAAGCCAAGGGGCATCTTATTAAGCCGGTTGCCTCAAATGCCTTTCCCCAGCGATACTATAAACTGTATTTAAGACTTTCTGTAGCGATGTCAGTAGTGTGTGTTTATTTAAAGCACTGGTTGTGTTCTGTAAAGCTGCCCCGCTGTTTTAGAGCCCAGCCACGTGGAGCTACTCAGCTGCTTAATGTCACAGCGGTGAAATCTATAGTACTGTACCAGCGTAGACATACAGCTCATTTAAGGCTGGACAATAACATTCAAGTTTAAGCTTATGCTGAAGCTCACGTTCATGTCTTTTTTCTTTTTCATATCCTGGCCTCAGTGTGTTGGATTTCATATAAATGAGGGGAATTGTTAATTAAAAAGGAATAGTATAGTCAGCTAGCCAAAACATGTATCTTATCATGGAAGCTGCAGGCTGGCCACTCTATGTTTGCGTTGGGAAAATAAATGAATAATATTCCTACACAACCCCGACTGTAAATAGTAACACAAAGTGGTGCAGACCGCACGCACCACACTACATTATATTAGCCTTGGCAATGTGTGGGGGGAGGAGGGGAGATGAAGTATAGCTTCTGAGGAGCTATACCCTATGGCATTGAAGGTGTCAAATATATACATATATAAACTAAACCTATTAAATATTATATTCTATATATACACACGGGACAGCGTTGCCTCAGAAACCTAATGACTTATTCTTTAATCATTGCTTTATTATGTATAGATTTTATTATATGCATATATACACTTACACACACACACACACACACACACACACACACCCTTCAGCCTGCTACGGCTCCGGGTCTGCTACATCATGTGGTTCGGCTTCTGTGTGTAGCTCAAGGGCACATCGGCAGCAGGAGTTAAACCAGGGATGTGAGCCTTCTAGACTGGTGGTTCTCCATTTGGCTGACCTCACGACCTGCGTTTGTCCTTGCGCAGTTAAAGGTTGATTCAGGGATGCTGCAGAAACATTGCAATTTGGTGCAGACTGCACCAAATTGTTTGTGTTCGCAGTTTCTGCATAGCAATACTGGATTGTTTTTAACATGCTAGTGTAGCGGTGGCTAGCAGGTAGCTGTGCAGTTAATCCTCACTCTCCAACACCTTATGGGACGCTCTGGCCATGCAGGCGAGGGCCCGTGGGTTTTAGCCTGCCTTGTAGAGCGACCGCTCTCTGCGTGGGAGATCGGGGTTCGCCGAGGGGCACAGATGATCTCCGTCACACTAGCGGACAGCTAGCAGACCATGCAGAGGTGTTTGCAGAAGAGTACTATAAACTATTTGTGATGGAGCCAAATCCACAATGACACTGGTTTATAATTCACTGTTCAAAAGACTCTCTAAGCGGTCTGTCTCCTCTATATAATGTCTCTGGTACTTCTCCCATAGAGTTCTATTGAGGACTCTCTAA
>JAODLL010017429.1:0-27192 GCA_026546735.1 Forbesichthys agassizii | reverse complement strand
ACATTTTAAAGAAAAATTGAAATTTATTGAAGAAGGCCTATTTACTTGTGTTTTTTATAGAAATTGTGCTTCTTTTATATTGTTGCTGCATTTCTTGTTTATTATTAGTGGGGGATAACAAGGTTTTTAGAAATGTTGCATCATCTAACTTGTCGCTGTATTCACTGGTTATTATTAAGAGCTTTAGAGAGAGGTTTGGTGGTTGTTATTAATTATATATGTTTGTGTTATTGTTGTTGTGTTGATAATGTTGCCTGTCTTGGCCAGGACACACCTGAAAAAGTGATGTGTAATCTCAGCGTGTCTTTCCTGGTTAAATAAAGGTGAAATAAAACAAACTAAAAATGTCAGACTACTTTCAGACAAACTTCAGACCACCTTAAGGGGCTTTCCACAAAACGTCCAAAGTCATGTCCAACAGTCCTTGCCACTGACTGAATTAAAAATAGACCACTTTATACAGTATTGTGATTCAAATGAGGCTGTATTGTTATTGTAATGGAACCAATGACAATCATTTTAGGTAGGGATGCACCACTATTTTGGCCGTATATCGGTATTGGCCAGCCGATATTCAACACATTGACTACCACTGGCTCAGACATGAACTGATGGCAGAGGCTAATGTCTATCTGTTGTTTTTTGCCCAGGCTAAATGTTGTGTTGTGGTCTTACCTGGAGAACAGGAACCTACACAGGAACCTACCCAGCTGCAAATTCAAAGATACATTATTCTATATTCCTACTTAATATTGCGGCATCATATATCATTCAAAGTATTATTGCTATATCTTGTTGGCCTATTGACACATATTGCATTTTAACCATGGTGGGGTGGATTAAGGTTAAAGGGGTGTTGTTAGTTTCCTTGTGAAATATAAATGGTACAGCCCTTTGGGACTGTAATGTGATTAAGAACTATATAAATAAACTTCACTTGACTTGATTGGCTCAACACCACTCTGGCATGGCAAGAGGGAAATGGGTGCCGGGCGCACGTAGGGTTTGTTGTTGTTTTTTGAAGTGAAAGAAAATGTGGCCGTGTGGGGAAGTATTTGCACGAATATCTGTATGGGCGTAACATTGGCTGCCGGCCAACTGGTTGTGTCAAACGTCGGTATCGGTCCAGAATTTCACAATCGGTGCATACCTAGTTTGAGGTTATGCGGAATGCTATGCTATTTGGAGACAATCCCTCTTGACTCTTGGATCTCCTGTGTTTAAAGGCAGGGTTAGTCATTGTTGAAAACGCTTGCTAACTTATATCAACAAACTCATATTAAAGCGAACTCCCTCAGAAGTTCCGCCCCCACACATTGAAATGCATTGCAAAGCCAAGGGTATTGTTGTGAGCGGCGTTCGCAATTTGGTTTTATGTTCTTATTTAAGGAGCCAGAGCTGTGTACAAATACAAGGTTATCTTTTCAGCACGCACAGATAAACGATAAACTAGCAAAATGCGAGGAGTTGTTTGGCGAATGACAAAAAGTGTACTAGCTTACAATTAGTTTACATTATCTGACTGTACCTTTAATACTCCTATTCTCTGTGCTCTCCAGGCTAAGAGGAAGCTTGACCTGGAGGACTCTCTCTACCTGCCGGAGTTCCGCACCCCAAAGGGTAAAAGCAGTGCTGCAGTCAGGCTACCAAGCCCCAGAAGTAAGTGTTGGTGGGAGCATCCAGGAGAGTCTGGCTTGTTGGAGGTGCACGTCCGGCTCCTGTGCTCATTCAAATGTCTTTGCTTTGCACTATACAGTGCAGCTTCTTTATTGCCTGGAACATATTTTATCGTCTTTTGCATCTTGCTGTCTTGTATTGTTGTATCGTTATTCTATGCACCTGTTATTGTAAAGTAATGTGTGACTCATGTCTGTGAAAAGCGCTGTATAAATAAAGGTTAGTTAAGTTACTTACTTACATATTTACTTACTTGGGAAGACTATTGGAGTCCTATATTTCATCATCGGCATAATCTTATTTTATTTAGATGCATGTCTTTTCAGATAGTTTACAAATCCCATAAATCAGAGCCAGAGCCGTGGGGGTGGTAACCCCAACTTCCGTAAAGGAATTACACATTCAGTTTCTTTCCTTCAGTGTTCACATTTACTGGCTAAAACATCTCATATAAAATGCATATTGAATTCAACCATGATTGGCTTTACTACCTGCTTCAGGTTTATTTGACAAATGCAAACATTTAAGGCATGTAACAAGCAGGTATTGCACTAAATGAAACACTTACACAACCTTGCCTCAACACTCAAAGGTTTAGTCAGCTTGCTAGTACAATTCGCCACATATCTCCTCACATGTTGCTATCTTACCATTCTCTGGTACTTCTACACAGCCCTGGTTCCAGAACATAAACAAAGTGGCGAACACCGCTACCATCAACAATACCATTGGCCTCGCACTGTGCAATATGTGGGGCAGAGCTTCTGAAGAAGTTTGTTTTGATTTGAGCTTGAAGTTAGCAAATGTTCTCGAGAATGACTTGCTTTCAAAAAGTTTAAATATTATTACCGTAATCAATAGTGTTCTACTAATGTAGAATAGCGCCACTATTAGTGTACGATTAAACCATCCAGCTAATAAAGTTAAGTCCTTCTCAGTAGATGCGTTTAAATAGACCATATTATTTTGATGGGATTGGAATCATGTTAAAAGCCGTAAATCCCTGCACGAATAGCTTCACTAACCCGAGTCGACGTAGGCTACCTGCATCAAAGGCTAACCGGTTTGAGCCTTTTTGCTAGCGGGACACGCGTTACACTTCTGAGCCGAGCCAATATAATGTGTGCATGTTTAACTTAATTAATTGTGATGTCACAATGAAACACCAGACCCGATAAGATTACATCCAATGTAAACAGTTAATCCGAAATCTTAAATCAAAAGGATTCCATTCGCAAAGACTAAAAAGTGTCCACCCAAATATAGAGTGGCTCTATATTTACAATGGTCCCCATTCCTCTCCCATTTTCCTGGGTCTTCAGCGCCAAAGTCTCCCGGTGAGCGGACGCGGTACGACACCTCCCTCGGCCTGCTCACCAAGAAGTTTGTGGGTCTGATCGCGGAGTCTCCCGACGGCGTCCTCGACCTCAACTGGGCCACCGAGGTGCTGGAAGTGCAGAAAAGACGCATCTATGACATCACCAACGTCCTGGAGGGCGTGCAGCTCATCCGCAAGAAGTCCAAGAACAACATCCAGTGGATGTGAGTGAAGCAGAGCCCAACTACCGCTAAAGGAAAGCTTCAGGCTCTGTGGTTGAAGCAACTGTACCATAACAATTATAGCAAGAGATGTGTGTGAACTATTTTTCTTCAGGTCTTTTCTTTCCAACCACAAAACTAGCTACACGCTCAGAATGCATTTTGTGAATACAAAGCTGAACGCTCAAACCTTAAATACATAGTCAGCTCCCTTGAGGGATGGGTTAAAATTTAACCACCCATTTAACCGTTAAATGCAGAGGTCAAATGTTGCTATGTGACAATAAAAGCACCTTTACCTTTACCTTAGCTATTGTAAGCTAATTGTAAGCTAATACACGTTTTGTCAAATTCTCTAAATATCTCCACGCATTTCGCTATTTTACCGTTCTCTGTGCGTGTCTGAAAAAGAATCCGGTACATCTATACAGCCGTGGCTCCATAAATAGGTACATAAACAATATGGCAATATTGGCTTCGCAATGCGTTTCAATGTGTGGAGGCGGAGCTTCTGCTGGAGTTTGTTTTGATTCGAGCTCGTCGTCTGTGTGTCCTGCTCCCCCAGGGTTGGAGGTGAGTTCGAGGGCGGCGCAGGTGGTGGGGAGAGGGTCCGGGGCCTCAGGAGAGAGCTCGGGGACCTGGAGAGAGCCGAGCAGGCCCTGGATGAATCCATCCAATCTAGCAGCACACAGCTCAAGATGCTTACTGAGGAGCACAAAGACAGCCAAAGATATCCTTTACAGCATGTCTTCATACATGTATGCCATGCAGCTTAGGGTAATTTTGCTACGGTGGTCTTTTCTTTTTTGTGTGTGCCATTTTGTTTTAAAAGAGGTTTGCCTGCAGTTATTCCACGCACCACTAGGGGGCCACCCACTGTGGTAAGATGTGAACTTTAAATTCAGTAGAATTAGAATGAGTCTCCTCAAGAAAATAACAACATTTCTGTGTTTCGAAAAATGATTATATTACAAAAACTTAAAACAAACCCATATATTATGTCTAGAGGCGCATTCAGAATTGGCGAACATAGAGATTGTTTGCGATTGTTTGTGAAAATATTCAAACTGTTTTTTCCGTTTGCTTTCGAGTTCGAACGTAAGCAAACAGTTTGATGAGGTAGTTCTCGGCAAACACTCATTGACGCTGGTCGAATGGTGACAGTTTAAATCTAGAATCTTTGGAATATTTACACGAGACGTTCAAACTTCTAGTTCAAAGCAAACATGTTCGCCACTGTTCGCCAATTCTGAACGCACCGTAGGTCTGCGGCATTGGATCGGTCTCGTAAGCAGCCGTTACCAACATTCTGTCGGTAACCCGGTGCCCTGGCTTCCGTCTAAATGTCAGATGTCATGTCCCTTAACTGCCTCCTGCACATTGGGGTATGTGACATACCAGGACCTCCGCTCCATAGCCAGTCTACAGGAGCAGACGGTCATCGCTGTCAAGGCCCCTGCAGAGACCAAACTAGAGGTCCCAGAGTCATCGGGGGTAAGTAGACTTCTGTCTAATTAAGCCATTTTTATACGTTGTAATTTACCATTTGCCTTTATAGTTTCTAAAGGTGCATTCGATTGTAAGCGAATGCTCTTTTCAGTGAATATCTTCTGGCTTCAACAGCCCGTACTGTGTTCGTGCTAAATAATGATCTGGTGTTCCTCCTACACAGCCATGGCTCTGTACATGGGAACACAAACAAAGTGGTGCAGAATGCAACCACCCCCCAATGGGGGGGTAGTCGGGGGGTGGCATTGATTTGATTGATTTTTTATTTTATTCAAATGTAGTTATTCAAATATCAGCAATCCTTCTCCAGCATCGCTGACTCCACCTTTAAAGGCAAGCCCCTTTCAGTATCTTTCATCCGAATAAGACATTCTTTTATTGGCCAGTTTGAACAAGACAAGTAGCAATGCAGAAATGCCATGTCAGGACGCAAGATCTGTGTAAATATTATGCACTAGAAATACCGCACACGTCACCCAGCACTCGCCCAGGGGAGGGAAGGAAATGCAATTGTTGTATTGGTATGTAATTTGAAGCTAGTTTTAAACACAAAAGGCCTTTCTAGATACAAGTAGTGTTGCTTTTTAAGCCGCAAGCTATTCCCAGCGTGGTGTCGTCGCCGTAGCTACAGCAGTAGCACGACACTATAACAAACGCCATCAGCAGTTCAGCGGTAAACCATGTTTTCTCTCCTCACAGCCGGGATCGTTACAGATCTACCTGAAGAGCCAAAACGGTCCCATTGAAGTCTACCTGTGTCCGGAGGAAGGCCTGGAGGAGCCCAGCCCCGTCAAGAACGCTGCAACCACCCCCAGAAAAGACTACCCTCATCTCACGCCTCAACCTCTGGGCCCCCCTTCCACGCCCACTGGAGGAGACCCCAGCTGCAGCATCAAACAGGAGCCGATTGAATGTAAGCGGTGGTTTCCGTAGCAACACGTTGACACTCAACTTTTTTGCCATATGATAGCGCAGAGGTTTTCACTGCTTCATAGTGAATGCATTGAAAAGGAGCTGGTGGTTGAAAACAACTGTTATATGACATCAGTGTTATAGGTAGAGTTCAATGGCACCTACGGTTAGTGTGCTACTAAGGGCTAGAGAATGCACACTCATTCCAGCTAAACGCCGCAGCAGGAACTGATTTCACCGATAAGACAAACGATCATTTAATCTGCGACAGCATCGGCTGTATTGTGTAGCCGGAATTTAAACCTACGTGACTGGATTAGAGCAGGGGTTCTCATACGGTTCACCTCGCAACCCCCCAAAGCAACAGTGCGAGAGACTCGCGACCCGCCGCTATCTCCAGAGGTGGTGGAAGTATGACAGCCATATTATTATTTGATAGTATTTTAATATAGGCTAGCAGCAGAATACATCAAAGTCATGTATAAACTGTACTACAACTAACAACTATGCCATTTTAATCATTTTAATCATGTTGTGACCCCTTCATCTGTGTCTCCCGACCCGCACTTTGAGAACCACTGGATTAGAGGATAATGTGTGGCAGATTCAGATACTGTATGTGCTCAGTAGAATATCAGATTATCAGCAAATTAAACGTGTACACCTTACATGTCTTAAACCGCGTCTCACTATGATAGTGCTATTGTTGGCCAACATTGGCCTTGAATGATGTCACAGCTGTGATTACCTATAAGTGAATCATTGTCATGGTATTTATTTATAATATAATATACCAGTAAATTTAATTAATGCACAGACAACCGACAAAAATTTTAACAAACAAACAATGTACAATGTACGAAATGCATTGCCAAGCAAGACATTAAACATTTCCAAAGTCCAGGCTAGCTAGCTACTAGTATTTTGTATCATATTTCATAATCTGCACATTTCCGCAATGCTTGGTAATGAAGAACAACATAACTATAAAGTGTAATCAAACTTTTATTTCACACAAAGAATTACCATAGCGATGAGCCATGTCATTTTAGTCTGATGATATTTTTCTAACCTGTTCAACTGGATAATGTAATACTGCCCTCTAGTGGGCCAAATGCTCCTCTCACAGAAGAGTTGTCCTGACGCCGTGTACAGTAATATGAATGTGCCAACGACTATATCGACACATGTAGCGATCTTCATAGCAAAATGTTCCTGTGCTGCTATTGGGAGATATTGACAATTTTGGAAGGCCGTTTGTCCAATCAAATGAGTCAAACTAACTTTAAAATACAATTTGCATACACAATAATGCGTAATATGTATTGTCCAGAAAGATCTTATGGGAAATAAAGGTCCAGTCGTGTTCTTGGTTTGTTTTGGAACCCAATGGAAGATGGTAGATTAGATAAAACACTTTATCCCCCCCAGATTCAAAGTTCTCTGTAGATAATAATAATAATAATAATAATACTTATTATTGTTTTCACAAGACATACTGTATAATATATGACCATGTCCATAGTACCTTTACAATCACATAACCCACTCTATCTCTCACCATTCTGCGTGGATCCTCTCCTCTCCTTCACCACCTCCTCAGCTGACCTCTCGAGCCCAGCGGATCCCCGCCCTTCCTCCGCGACCCCGACCGCCGGCTCCTCCTCCTCCTCCACCCTGCTGGACGTGGAGGGTCTCCTCGGTTTGCCCCCTGGTCTGCTGCAGATCACGGAGGACCAGCTGCCCGGGGCAGCCACCTTCGTGGGGGACTCGGACACCCCGTTTGTCAGCTTCTCCCCACCCATCGACCACGACGACTACTTGTGGAGTCTGGAGGAGGGCGAGGGCGTGTCGGACTTCTTTGACACCTACGACCTGGGAGACCTCCTCAAGAGCTGAGAGATGACCTGGGAGACGATGGGAGACGTTATTACACTATGGAGCCATGAGCGTTTTTGCTTTATCTATTAATTGATGTTGAGGATCCCAATGGGGGTCACATATTTTATTTTTTTATTATTTTTTTTGTTTTTTATGTGATTTTGTATTATTAATATTTAATATTTTTATTATTATTATTATTATTATATAGATTTTTTCTGCCTTTTTGTCAAGTTGGCGTGAATCGGGGAGTGTGGGGGGGTTTGGGCGACCATGGTTCCGGTGTGGTCACTGCCCAACAAGTAGGAAACACTGTTTCTAATCCAGAGAGGGTTGATGTTTGTCACATTTTCGAAATGTAGTGGCTTTAAAGGTTTGTAATCTCCGAACGCAGAAGTTTATTATGCATTGCACATTGCCAGCTTTAGGGTATTGTGTGTGTGTGTGTGTGTGTGTGTGTGTGTGTGTGTGTGTGTGTGTGTGTGGGTGAGTGGGAGATGGAGTTGTGTGGTGTTTAAATTCTGATAACTCAGGAATTATTTTTCTCTGTGTTTCCAAAGTTTTCCCCATAGGGGGCAGACTTGTACTACGTATGTCTTTCATATTTACAGAATTGAATCACTGGATTAGTTCAAGCCACTGCATATACATGTACAATGCACTGCATGTTATTCTTATAACATATCCCCACATCCTAGCTACAGATATATTCCTCTCATTGAATTGCTATCAGGTTAACAAAAGTATGTAAGAGGGATACTATTTTCTTGCTATCAGAGTAAAAGCCTGGTGAATATGATTATTGATGTGTCTTCCAGTTCTGGCAGTGCTAGCTAATATAGCAAATAGCCTAGCTTAACTGGGCCTTGTTTCTTGATTTAAGCTTTTAATAAAGCCAGGTACGTTTGAATCTGGAATTGCAATTTACAGTTATGTCTGAATTCACAAGAGACAACAGTATGTTGGATCTATAGCGAGTGCTTAAGCAGGTTTATAGTTAATACAGGTTTATAGGTTTATTGTTGTCACTCTAAACGGGACATTGATTGCTAATGTTAATTAAGGTAACCGCTTTTTAACATCAATGCCATCCAAAAAAAGAATACATGAATCGTAATGATGTGGAACAATGGGGTAAATGTGGTGATGTCTGTGGTGAAGGTCCTAGCAATGACATGTCAATCCAGCAATTTTTAAGCATTTTGTACATTTTCATTTCATACTGCTGCATTATATTTTGTAAATGAGCTTAGGTTTGCTCCATTGACGTTAAATAAGTGTACTATCCTAACAAAACTTGAACTTGTGTGGTGGCATTCAAAGGCTTTGGAAATGGGCGTTTATTTTATTTTTTATTTTTTATATAGATTGGCAACATAGATGTGAATTCTGAAATGTGTAGGATTTGCTTTATTCATTATTTTGGTAACTGTACAGAATTTTTGTATTTATACTTTTTTCAGATATGAATTGTAATGTTAGATGTGATTTAAAGGCAAACTATTTCAGTGACATGCAGCACTTAATATTTTGTAATATTGTGTAGTCTGTTTGAATTTATTGAATAAATATTGAATACATGTTGTAGAGTTTCTATAGTTTTTTTTAACAATGTTAAATTTAAAGCAGTGCTGTCAGACATGCCTATACCAATAGCTGGTGTAGTCTATTGCCAATAATTAAAGTATTTGAAATAAAATAAATAATGCCAGTCAAACTATTTTAATCGTAATTACATTTTATTTAATACATTAATATGGTTCTGCAGAAGCTTTAAAGAAGCAGAAGCAGTTTAATAAAATACTTAAACTTCTATCAACGTGTTTTGTAAAACAAAATGTGATGACATCACTGTGGTTTATTGAGGACATGGCGATGTTAGAGGCTTTCCTTGCATTGCTGGTTAGGTGTTACAACTAAATGAGAAAGCTCTGATGTCAGAATACAAATTTAAAATGATGAATATTAAGGTATTTTATTGAGATTGGATTGTGCCTGTTCCATCCCTTTATTGATGGAATCCTGTACGTTTTTCTCACAGTTCTCCCCGTAAAAATCTGGTTTACATTCACAAACTGTCATGCGTGACTTGGGAAGCATTTTACAGTTTCCGTTTTTCCCACAGTTCAGTCGGGAGCAGGGGTCCACGCCTTGCAGTTCATCGTCCGTCTTGACCAGGACAGTGTAGTGCCCTTTAATATCTCCTTTTGGAAGAACAAGACATTCTCCAGTGAAAACGGGAAGTTCCGTTACAGGTTCAACACCACTGTCTACGACTGGAACATCATCATCTGGACTTTCTTCATTGCTCTTTCCTTTCTGATAGACATGTATGGCAGCGTAGGACTTTCTAATTTGTTTGCCGTATATACTGGCCTCACATTTCTCTATATCCTTTAATATCTTTGAACATTTTTTATTCTTGATACAGAGTGTTTACCTCCACCTTAGTAAAGCCTGGCACAAAATGCTTATTTAGTTTTTTGTGCGCAGAGTTCTTGGTATCAAATGCAACCACAATCCAATTAAACGAAGGATATATTTCGTTCAGAGCCTTTTCTAACATCAGTTGCTGTTTTTTATGTCACTGGCCACAGTTTGGGCAATGCTAATATCGTTTATGTAAAGCGAGTGGTCTTCGATGCACTCGGGTGGATTTGGCCACGGCCAAGGAGATCTCATACAATTCCTGATAATCTCTTGTGTCCTTCGCGTTGGCTTTTGTGTCAGTGAGATGATACATTATTCAATTAATCAGCACACCTTTATACATGGACCAACCTAAGCATCTGATATACAATTTTTGTCAGATCACATTTTAAATCATTTGCCAGCAGTTTTAGTAGGCCTATATCACGGTCTTGTTACAAACTGAAAAAGCTTTTGTGTTTGTGATCATTAGTAAATTGGTCAATCAACCTATTTCTCTCTTCTGCTGTTTTCTTTTCATTCAGGCCCTGGATTAAAACATAAAAGTCACGCCAGTATATGTTAATGTCTTCCTCTGCTTTTTTAAAGGTAGAGGCCCATGCAGTCACTCCATTTTAACAGAGAGATCATCAAGGGTCTACTTCACCAGCCTAAACTCTGATCTAAGAGTGTCTAAAACAGGATTTGATTTAGGAATATTTGAAAATGCAATCTCTACCACAGCCTTAATAAATGGACCAATTATGGGTATCAATCTAGGAAAGGCATCGTTCCTTTACTCATGCTTTCAGAGTTTTCTTCCAAAAAATTCACAAATCTGTTCAGGTTCTTCTCGTGTTTGCTTTCTTCTCCTTTGTTGGCTGTCAGGGGAGCCAGACTGGAAGCCATCAGCAGCAGAAGCAGCAGGAGTTTAGGAGAGCCCATTCTGTCTGGAGATCGACAGAGAGCCAACCTCACAGCACCAGTGTCCTTATACCTAGGATGGGAATCTTCTCTAGAGATACGCAGGTTTGTGTGGTTGGACATGCGACAGCATAAACATGTTACAACCAGTAACCAGCTATATACAGTATCTTTTTTTTGTGACTTTACCAGCAGAGGGGGTTAATAGAGTATGTTTCTTTGAGTTTACATAGTTGCTATAGTGTAATGTAGCTACAGTAGCTGGTGTGTTGGTATCACTAAGGACTCTGAAGGAGAAAGTATACATTTCCTTTAGCTTTAACACATTTCTGTTGAAAGACATTCCATAATGGAATGTCCATTTTTCAAATGACTTTAATCTGAGACATCCCCATTAACACTGACCCATATGTACGGTAATTCCAACCTGCTTTTTAACTTGTAAAATATATCACACCACCACAAATAGCCCCACCGCCTCCATTCTGTCTCTCTCTAAGGCAGAGGTCTTCAACCCTGGTCCTGGGGGACCCCTGCCCTTCATGTTTTAGATGTCTCCCTGCTCCAACACACCTGATTCTAATGAATGGGTCGTCATTTAGCTCTGCAGAAGCCTGGTAATGACCCATTCCCCCAGGACCAGTGTTGAAGACCTGCTCTGAGGTCCTCCCCTTTGCTCCCGCCCATGTCAACCAGAAGAGGGGGTATTTCTCAGTTAAACCAAGGGAAGCCCCCCTAGTTTGACACTGGTGGAAAATTGATAGCAGGTCTGATAGAGCTGAGTCAACAGGCTCAGCAGAGGAGGAGGAGGGAAAACTCCTTTGCTACTCCTCTGGACTGCTGGGAAAGCTAGCAAGGTAATACTGGCAGCTATTACAGGTTTACTAGAAGACGTCACTGACATGTGTGTGTGTGTGTGTGAATTCATGTAAACCTACTTGATATGATACATCATACATTTCAAATATAAGCATGTTAATATTGTAATATTTTATTTGCAATGTTATGACAGAGGCTTTCCCTTACATTGCAGGTTGTGTGCTACAGCTGGAGAAAGGTCTGAATATAATATTTCAGAATATTGCCTTATAGTGGTAGTTCAGATTGTATCTTTTGAGTTGTTTCTGTCATGAGCTCTGTCACATTTTCCTTGCAGTGCTTCCCGAAGTAATTAGGGTTACATTCACAAACAATAACATGTGATTTGGGAAGCATTTTGCATTTTCCATTTTTCCCACAGTCCAGTCGGGAGCAGGGGTCCACGCCTTGCAGTTCATCGTCCGTCTTGACCAGGACAGTGAAATGGCCTTCCATACCAAGAACCTGGCTTTTACAGTCTTTAGTAAAAACTGGAAGGTCTGTAACAGGTTGAACACTGCTTTTTGGGACATCATCATCTGGACCTTCTTCATTGCTCTTTCCCTTCTGAAATACATGTATGGCAGCGTAGGACTCAATGAGTTTTTTCCCTTTACATTGCTTTAGTTCCCTTAATATATCTTTACATTTTGTAGCACTGTTAACACATGAATCTACAGCTTTGGATACTTCTTTAACCATTGTGTGGGTTCCTTTCAGCTGCCTGGCCACAGCTATGGTAATGTCGTTTACCTTCACCACAGTAAAGCCTGATACAAAATGCTTCTTTTGAGATTTTAGTTTATTTAAAACTAAACTAAAAACAGGAATGTCCGAGTTTTTGGTTTTAAATACAGCCACTACCCAGTAATACAGGGGATACGTTTCCATCAAATATTTTCTGACTTCAGTTACTGTTTTTTCTTTGGCACTATATTTGACAATAGTTTGATTGAGAAAAGCCTCTACATATAATAAGTTGTCTTCATAGCACTCCTCAATTATAGTAGATATGGCCAAGGAGATATTATACAGTTGCTGAAAATCATTTGTGTCTTTTGCTTTGGTTGTAGTTTTGGTGAGATGAGAAACAATGAAGTTATTCATCACGCCTGTATACATGTATATCTCTAGTTCTTTCAGGTACTCTACCATCTTTGGCAGACTACATTTGAAATATTTAGCCAGCAGTTTAAGTATGCTATTATGTTTTCTTGTCACAAAATCAAAAATGTTATATGTTTTGGATTTGTATTTTTTTGTGAACTCATCTATCAGTTTTCTGCTTTTTTCTTCATCGGTTTCTTGTTCATTCAACCCATCAATTAAAACATAAAAGTCCAGGTCTTGGCGTTTTATTTCCACCAATGCTTTTGTAAAATCAGGTGTCCATGCATTCCATTTCACTTCAAGAGAAAGTTTATCAAGCTTGTTGTTCACCAGCATGAAGTCAGATTTGTCTGCATCTTTAGGAATTAGGCTCTTTATTATATTAACTGGAATTCTTAAATATGGACCAGCCACGGGGACTAAACCTACTGTTCCACTTAAAACATCCATGAGGTTTGGTATAATGGCCTTAAACCGCTTCATGTTCTTCGTAAGGCGGGTTTCTCTTCCTATGTAGGCTGTCAGGGGAGCCAGACTGGAAGCCATCAGCAGCAGAAGCAGCAGGAGTTTAGGAGAGCCCATTCTGTCTGGAGACCGACGGAGAGTCCAACCTTACAGCACCAGTGTCCTTATAGCTTGGATGGAAGTCTTCTCTGGAGACGAGCAGGTTTGTGTGGTCGGTCGGCATGCAGCCTGCATGCCCTTTATAGGGTCTCTGTGTCACATACAGTATGTCAGACCTGCCCACCAGTGATTTCCCTATACCCTTGTGGCCAGGTTGAGTTAGGGAGGTAGAGAGAGCTCTTGAAAGCTCTTACCTTGTATGGTGAAAGGCCACATCTGACAGTTAAACAGTTTCAACATATGACTTGATAACAATTTGAAACAATATGGCTCCAGAGGGAGGGTATGGAAATTGGCTAAATGGGTGCACGTTTAATTTTAACATTGGGAGAGACACATTATGTGAGGGTCTGAGGTATGTCCTCTCATGAAACACTGCACTCTGATGCGTTTTTTTGCATTTGTGCCTTATCAATTTATGGTGGAACATTTATACTTAAATAAAGGAACCCAAAAGAAACCAAAATGCAGGCACCGGCCGGCAAAATATAATGTAAGGCTTGTAAGGCTCTCAGACATTCTGTATAACATTATGTATTGCTTTTAGCTTTCAAATGTAATTACTATTGTAGATCAATATTTGTAATTTATAAATAATTATAAAGTCCTTTTCTGTTTTAAAGGATTTTATAACACAATTAAATAACAAAAGTAAAAAATAATGTGGGTCTTCACGGAAAAAATTCTGGGCTTTAGCACCGTAAACCCAACTGACCGTTCCTCTAAATTATTTTATATACGAAAATAGTGGTGGGACAATTTTAGGTCATCACAAAAGTGGTGAGACAACTGTCCCTACCATCAACACACAAGGAGGTTTGTGTCTCATTCTTACCTATCCATATTTGATATGACTTCCTTCTTTTTATTATTAAGTTCTTTATATAGGTCACTAATACAAATATGACTGATCTCCCAGCCAAAACGTTATGGGTTCAAATTGGTCCTCCTGCAAGCCTTGTTATAGCATACTAATTGTACAGTACGGTACTGAGATGCACAACCTGAGCTGAGAGGGTATTTGATTAATAACAACCATGCAAAACATTACAACCAATCAGCAGTAGCATACATAGCACACCAGATAAATTATATGTGAGGGTCATAAATCAACAATTATTCATTTCATTCATCAAACTTGTGTGTTTAAGTATCATATCTGAACGGTTCATTTGAATTCTTACTACAAGACAATACTATCTGAGCAGTTAATTTACATTCTTACTGTTCTTCAGTTAAGAAACTCAGTTTTTCAAGCGGCCTCTTATGGGACGAAATATCCTGTCATAATTTGAAACTGAAAATACTCTATAAGCTTCGAAAGGTCGTAACTCAGAGTTTAAATCCTTGAAATGAAACCTGAATATAAAATTCAAATAATTTGTGTTTTAGTTTTCCTTCAGATGATGGTGGTGGTGTGTACTATACACGGGAATAGCCGCATATGTTTCTGAAATATGGGCTATAACTGCACAGTTTATTACAGGCTACAGTCTGGTCTGCTATATGCCTCACTCATCCAGAGCTAGCCGGTTAAAGCCTTAAAGCGACCCAAAGCAGCCTTTTTGCTTCAGTTAGCTTCTTTTTGAATAAACATTGTTTGCATATTTTAAATGCTGCCATGCTTCCTGGGGTTCCCCTTCACTATGTCTTGTCATTACACACACCTGGTGCACATTCCCCTAATTAGCTTAAGTATATGTAGCCCTCTGTTTCTCCGTCTGTCGGTTATTGCTTGCTGTTCTTGTGAGTGGTTTGCTTTTTTGGTTAAACGCCAGTTTCCAACTGTAATTTTTATCTGCAGATGCTTCATCAAATTGTTCATCAACTTATAGCTAATGGGGCCCCCCTTTCAGCCCCTCCCCTCACTCAGCTCCTTTTGTAAGTTTTACCATTTTTCAATATTGTGCAGTGTGTGGAGTCAGGCTCGGGGCTGGGCTGCAGTTATACACTACATGAAAGTGAAATGGAGCCCATTAGAACAGGCATGGGACAACATAAACGTGTTACAACATCCAGTTTAGAAACAGCATACAGCACAGTGCTGAATTGCACAGCACTCTATCATAGCTTTGAACTTTCCAAGGGAGACAAATTCTGCAGAATTCCATAATGTATTTGTGTAGTAAAATAAAAGGTAATAATACATGATATACAGTATGTAGTGTAATGGAATGTCAATTTTTCAAATGACTTTAATCCCCATTAACAACCCCCCCCCCTTTCTCTCTCTATGGTCCTCTCTTTTGCACCTACCCATGTTGACCAGAAGAGGGGGTATTTCTCTGTTAAACCCACAGGGGCCCCCTGGTTTGACACTGGTGGAAAATTGATAGCAGGTCTGGTAGAGCTGAGTCAACAGGCTGAGCAGAGGAGGAGGAGGGAAAACTCCTTTGCTACTCCTCTGGACTGCTGGGAAAGCTAGCAAGGGAATACTGGCTGCTATTACAGGTTTACTGGACGACGTCACTGAAGTGTGTGTGTGTGTGTGTGTGTGTGTGTGTTGGGAGAACTACTGTATATCAAGTTTAGCTGTGTAGCCAGAATATGTTACTCAGTTCTGGGTCTGCGTTATAATCAGTAGTAAGTGAATAACTTATGTACTGTCCCACAGGCCCAGAAAGGCTTGGAGGTGTTATGAATTAGCATCTAATAGAGAATAGTGGACTCGATGTTGAAATACAGATGAGTCAATACAATGAGAATGGCTTAAAGGGTCAATCCCACATTTTGTCCCACTGTGTGTATATCACACCACAAAACAGAAACGTTCCCCCGATTGTTACTGGAGAGACTGTGCTCGGTAGCAATACAACCAGTTTTTAGGTGACGGAAGGATTGGCCACATTCTAATGTTGAGGTGACGGAGGAGTTTCTTACTTTTTAAACCAAAACAGCATTGTTTCTCTAATGAACAAAAAACGATCTGATTTACCGTTAAAGTGCCGTTATATGACTTTATGCCACTAGATGTCGTATAGAGCACCAGCATCTCAGACTAAAATAAATGCTTTGTAGGCCACACACACATAACCTGACAAGACCAGATATATGTGTCTGTTAAGATACATCCATCTGGGCAGCCGTCTATTTAAATGGTTTCAAGAGGGTAGGCGCTTTCAAAAAAATACTTTGCATGTAATTGGACGAACCTGTGAACTAGCAGTCTGTTGTTATCCACTCTTGTAGGAGAAGAGTAAAAACATATTTTCCATTGAGAAAATAGTTTGCTCTTCTAATAAAACCGATGTGATTGTCTTATCTCTAAGCGTTTTCTGGCTTGCAATGTTTCCAAGTTGCCTACGTCACACCTAACTATGACGCTGATTGGCAACACACAAGGTTAACCAACCCGAATCACCAAGGATTTCCAAGCTCTCCAGACTGAATCTCACGTTGAAATGAAACTGAAAGCTTGCGGGATCAGGATGGTCTCCCAATGCAAACACACGAGCACACCCACACACACTACATCATTAAAATATTAGCACAACATTATGTACTGTTTTTGGGTACATAATTGCAATAGGCTAGTGGTTAAGGTGGTGGGCTCTAGACAATATGTTCTATGTTTGAGATATCTAACCACATACCTTCTCTTTGTATTCTCTGTTAGTCTATGTTTGGAATCTATTTCTTTAGGACTCACCAGCCCCCACACATACATCCAGCTTATGAAACTGTTTATTTTCTCTTTAGTTTACCCCCCAACCCCCAACCATCCATATTATTGTTCTATACTCTCATGTATAAGCCCAAGCAGACCGGCTTGCTCAGTCTTTATACAAATATGCCAAGACTAGCAGGGAAGGCAGCCACACAAAAGCTCCAGTTCATTCCTAGGGGCTGTAGGGAAACTGAAGGAGGGTATTGTTGGGGCCGATCTGGCCTCGGCATTACATCAGCTCAGACGCACTCACTTGCATACAGAAATGAGCATACTGTGTGCAATGCAGTGGAATACAGTGCAATGTGAGAAACGTGCATAGGCTGCACAGACTCTGCTGTAAGTGTAGTCTCTCTATTAGCACACGTGTGCACGCACACACACACACACACACACACAACTGCACAGGAACAATGAGTAAAAGGAGAGCATGGTAAATTGGGTCAGAAAACATATTTATTCAGCTCAACAATGTGACTCATTGTCTTCACTTCCTTGTAAGCTGTCTATCTTTCGTCAATGTCTAATGGAGTTTAAATAGCCAGTGTTCATTTTCCACCCTCTTTAAACAACAGCATATACTGTGATGCAATGCAGACTTGACTTGAGCAGGGAAAAACTGTTTTTGAGTCCCATGAAAAGAAAATAGAACATGTTTCTTGATCACTCACCCAATTGGCTTTTCATTTGTGCCTGTGTGATTGCCTCTGTGTGTGTGTATCTGTGTGTATGTAATTATAGGAATACAGCAACTGCTGTGCATGTCTGTTAAGCAAAGTGACACGTGTGCGTGCGTGTATGTGAATGTAAATCTACTCCACACACTATTTACATGATATCCACCCTGCATTATTCACCAACCAAGAGCTGGATTCTGATATGTTTAGTCTATTGACGGCCATGAAATCTGCCACAGGGCTTTCAGATGGTAATATTTTACAACCATTACTCACAGATAAATTGGTAAAGAGTTTCTCGATGTGTATGTATATCGATGTGGTTTCGTGGTACAACAGAGTGTCAGGGTAATTTTAAAGGCTGTAACAGGTCCTTAAGTGTACTCTTCTACAGGTTTTTATTGCATTGTTCACTCTGTACCCTGTAGCAAAGCTCAGTGACATACCTCTTTGTTCAAAGGGGCAGGCCACATAATGGTAGGTATGCAGGGGTTACATGGCATAACATAACACATATTGGGGTTTCCCTATTTTTGGCGTTGTGTTTTTACACCTCCCTCCACACCGGCAGGCTATTGGAGAGGAGTACTATGGATAAGAACAGAACATGTGAAGACAGCCCTTTGGAGCTTGAAGAGTATTCAAAGTTTGGGCATATTAAGGGGGGTGTTGTTACACAAACGTATTGCTGTGACTTTTACCACTTAGCCAGTTTAAGTCAATACATTCTGCCATACATAATACTATTATATCTATATTACTATATGTTTAAACCATTTAAGATGTATTGTTTTGCTTCTTGCTGCTATTCTAAGCAGCTATGATATTAAAAAAAAGGCTTTGAATGCAGAGTTATGTATTCAATTCGTAGCAATGTGGGGAACAGGAAATTGATATTCATTCTAAATGTAATCATTTGTCCATGTACTCAGTTGAATTCTGAAAACATTTTTCAAATTTTTAAGTTGTAAAACTGATTTCTTCAGAGTCAGATGAAATGCCTTTCCACCACCACCATTCCAACCACAGAGATTCCTTCCTCTTTTTAGGTTTGTTCTAAATAAGCCATTCTACATAGCCACGGAGACCACACTGCACAGACCGTGGTGTTTGCATAGTGATGAGGGCTGACGAAGTAGGGGAGACACTCTGCTCTCTCTGTTCAGCATGCCAAAAAGCACAAACATTCCCACGTGATTATCCCTCCCCTCACAGGCGGCGCGTACAGGATCACAGTCACAGCACCTCTACGAGCAAACACGGACCGAATTGAGTCTCGGTAAACTCGTACAACTAAGACGAACTTTCAGTTAACCTTAGCAAGACAGAGGAATACAAGTTATCACCACGGGAATGATCGCTGGGCCGACACTCTAAACTACGCTTTTCATGGGAATGTGCGTGCATAAAACGTTGCTGAACCTTTCTCCTTTGTAGTTGCGCAGATTTACTTGAAACATGCCGGAGCGAATCAGCATTTCGGACTTTGTATTTCTGACCAACGAGGACTTGGATTCCCCCGGGACTTCTACTTTTCAGTCAAAAATGAGCGACTGCCGAAACACTGTGTCAGCTGTGGAGGAGGTGAGATACGTGGTTTACCTGCATACTGGTCAAGAGTAGCCCACCCTAGTCCTGAGTATGATACTGCGTATCAGCAATGTGACATAAAAAGGCGGTTGTGTAATAAAAACAGTTTAGCTTAGTCCAGCACGACACTTTGGCTTACACGTGAGGTAATGCAATAGGCTATAACCAAATTCGAGTAGCCTAGGATTGCTTTCAACGCAGTACGTGTGTGCGTGCGTGCGTTTACGTGTGAATGTGTCACATTGAACTGCTGCCATGGCTCAAGGTTAGATGTACCAGAATGTTGTTTGAAATATACCTTGGCCCGTGGTCCAATCCGTCCTCAGGGAAACTCCGAGGAAACTGTAATTTTGATCCAAGCATGCGCGTCGATAATGTGCGTGCGCTATGCACACTTCCTTGTCGGTCAGTCGGTCAGCACTGTGCATCTGCTTACAGTTCCTGACGTGTGTTGGTTTACAGTCAACGGAGTCAGCATACCTCTGATAGGGGAACGTTAAGCGTGAGATGTCGTTTTCTTCATTCAAACGCATGCCAGGGGCCAGTGGGGGTTTCAGAACACGAGTCTCTATTGCTGTCAAGGAGTCCGCGACATGATTGCTCTAATATCATTATTAATGGCTATGACACACTGGAAAATACATAGTTCAGATAGTTGCTTTGGGGAGGGCCTGAAGGAATGCTACACGTGTGCACAACACACACACACACACACACAAGCACACGCACAAGCGCGCATGTAAAGGCACATTTCATTCGGGCGCTATACTGTATAGGCCATGGACAGTCCTGTATAGGCCATGGACAGGGAGAAATATATAAGCACTGTATGTGGGCGGAGACACTATTGCTTCTTGTACATGTAAAGTGACTATATGACATTCTACCAGTAGATGTCACTAAGCGCAGCAGCAGCATACCATACCAAAACAAATGCTTTGTGGACCACACATTAGTGGCCTCATGAGACCATCCAGATCTCTCGAGCTTCAGTTTAATTTCGCATGTGTCTGAGTAGCAACTGCATTTTCCAATTGGTGTAGGGTTTATACAACAGGGCTCCAGACTAACTTTTTCGAAAAAGTTAGTGGTGAACCTTACTGAAAATTTTCATCCACACAAATGCAGCTCATTCATATTTTTCAGTGTTTTTGTAATTTAAGTCATGTTTTCAGCAGTGGAGGGGTGGAAGGTTGTTGCACCTTGGTGGTGCTCGTGTAGCCTGGCTCGGCCGACAATTGCTCTCAGATACATTTTCTAAGATGATACTCTATATAGTCTGTAAACCCTGTTTTTATATCCACCCTGCTGGCGAACCAATCAGGTGTGTGGGTGAGAAGCATGTTTTGAAATGGTGGTAGAGCTAGATGAGATGATCAAAAACAGTTGTCTATTTGTTATACGCTGTCCAATAGTAATTATAGATCAGAGGTCTCTATGCCGAGTAGAAGGAAACCACTGTTAACCTTTCCCAATAGAGTTGCCAGACCATCACAAAGTGAATTTTAGGTCTGGTTACACCAGGCTATAGTGCTTGTGTGTATAACTATATAATAACACTAGCGTTCTGAGTTCTTATCAACAGGTAGGCCTATTTTTAAAAAATGAAATGAAATTACTCAACATTTTTAGGCTTATGCCTATTAGACCCACTTTTACTCTGCGTGCACTGTACTATACTGCACTATATTTAGTTGAAAAGTTTACAGCCTGGCTGAGAGCACTTTTTGTCTCCCTTTTATTTTTGATTGAAAATCTCACAGGGAAACTCGCCCAGATGTGATACATTTATGCTTAGTAGCATGGTGCTGCTGCAAGGTTAGATGATCGTCTGAAGTCTTGCATCAAATGTTTGACCGCACAACAATGACATTAAAATATTTGAGCAACTAAGGCATTTCATTCCCTTCAAAACTTCAAGGTATAATAATAATAATAATAATAAGCCCCTCACTGAGTTCCCTAAAGTTCCATCTACAGTAGCATACCTAGCTAACAATATTGAATCACAATATTATTCAAATGAATACATTTAGTGGATCATTGTAACGAGATGATTACAAGCGCAGACGGACGGACGAATGAGCACTGAACAACGAGCATAACAAATGTTTACAGATACGCGATTGGCAGTTAACAGTGTAATGATAAAACAAAACACTGAAGACATAACTACAATAATATCCAACACGTGTCTCTCGCAAACCCATATTACCCACACACAACTTAACAGGTTAAATGAATACGGGTAGCTCACTGTAAGTCCGGTGTGTAACTGGAGAGCGTTCGATGTAGTAATGGCTGAAAGCCTGAAAGCCGGAGTTTAGTTATCCAAAGTAGAACTGAACGGTGAGATGGAGCACCACCCGCACGGTGATACAAATGTTGGTGCGCCTAGTAATCTAATGTAGTCGCACTGTCTCCGAAAATGGTCGCAAAATGCGACTAATTGGTCGCAGTCTGGAGCCCTGACATGGGGAGTGTAATTTTATTTTCTGCTCAGGATGCAATTAATCCACTTTATTTAGTTTGCTGCTAGATTTATGTCGAAAATATCAAATAGAGCACCTTTAATTCTCATACAGCTATTTGTGGACAGAAACAAATGCATATAAAATGTAAGATAAAAGGAAAATGGAGATAAGTGCATGACCTTTTCCGTCTTACATGCCAATTTAAACCTATAGTGTAATGGACATTGCTTTGTTTTCATAGCAATAGGTCTGTTTTAATGGATACGGGTCTTTGAATGGTGTAGAAGTGATTGCAGTGCGATTGCATGGCATTACTGGGTTAAATGGGAACAAGATTTTACAGGAGATACAATGTCAAGTGGTGAAGTCATCACTGCCTTTCACTGGAAACGCTTGGCTCTGTGTACAGCTCACAATAACACAGATATGTTAGAGCCCCTCTTATTCGCACATACTACAGATGTACCCTGCAAAAACTATATCTAACTTGGTGTGTTCATCTTGTTTTTAGATTCAAAATCTAGTTGGACTTTCTAATATGAATGGCTTATCTAGTGACTTAATTCCATGTGCACTTAGTTATAGATATCCTACCAAGTGAATTTCACTTGGTTCACTGGCAGCCACATTTGCTTGTTTTAAGCATAAGCAAGCTCATAACTAATATATATATTAGCACTTATTTGATAGGGCATTTTTTGCATTTTGGAGTCGAGGTAACGCAATGGCATAGCCTGGGTTGCTAGTGTGACAGACAATAATGGTGTCAAAGAGGATATGATCCACTGTGTGTGTGGATACACCCTTGTGTCTCAAGAATAACAGGCTGAAGGGTGGAACTGTTTACTGTATGTATCACTTTGTCTGCTTGACGTTTTTCCACCAACGAATGACAGTTTGTCTGTTGTCAGACTCCCTGCATGTCCCAAGTCAGCCCTCCCAACCTGTGCTAGCGCCTATCTACTTTGTTTATGCTCTGTCTGCCAACATGCCTTGCCAAACACCAGGCACTGCTAAGGCAGCGTTGGCTCCTCTGTTTTCCACCAAGGTCACTTGCGCGGTGCGACAGTCGCGTTGCGTTGCGAGCTAACAGTTTGGGAGTGGACGGTGGAGAGACTGGGCGTGTTAACAACCTGAACTTAGTTACAAAGTCTCTCTTCAGTTAAAATTACTGGCTAACTGAGGCTATTTCTGGTGATATGATGGGGGAATGGGTGCCATATGTCTGGTTTTGAAACAAGTGGCTTGTTTGAAAGTTGGAGTCAGGCGTTCTGGAGAGAGATTGTTGATGCATGTCCCTTAAAGTGTAACCACACCCCAGCTCAAAGCCTGACTCCACCCACTACAGCTGTGAAAAATGCATCAAGGAGCTGAGTGAGGCCCACATTAACGTTAACATTTGAATATGATGACATATGAGCGTACAGAGTGTACCGTTGAAAACCAGCCAGTCCTGGGGTGATTTTCTGTTTTCGGTTCTGTTTTATAAAATGCAGATTTAAAAAAAAAAGAATTTTGTCAATATTAACACCAGCATTGATGTCACAGATCAATCCTGTTACTTTGTTTACAACAAAAAAAAAAAAAAAATTTTAGGTTGCAGTTACACTTTAAATGACATACATGCCCTCAGAAGCTCCGCCCCCAACATTGGACACACATTGCCAAGGCTAGGGTGTTGTGCGGTCTGCACCGCATTGCTTGTGTTCCCATTCACAAAGCCAGGGCTGTGTAGGAACACCAGATTATGTTTTCAATGCACACAGAACAGGCGGAGATAATCACTGTATTTGACAGAAGGTTTACTGGATTATAATCCCAGACATCACCTTTGGCGTTTTTTGAGTCAACACATTCAGAACCCACTATTTAGTTTTGCATAGTACATCACAATATATTTTATTGTAGGCATCATTGCCAAACCGCAGGCAGTAAATGGTCCTGACATGAAAAGTAAAATCTCCTTTAACGTGAGAAAATTGCACATGAAACCTGAAAGACAGACAGACAGACAGATGCAGCTAATATTACATCAGCCGAGGTTTACGCATGCAAAACATACAAACTGTCGCTGGCAAATGTTGACTCACCTGTTTACATGAATCACACACATGAGAAAATTCACCGTAATGCAAGTGAGTTTGCGATAATTATGCTAATTCCAATTAGGTTGTATAACCAGGAATACATGACATGCAGAGGCAAGATACAGTGGCCAGCATTTCATCTAATGTGCTATGTAATGTGTTTATATTTCAGTCTATGGAGATGGATCAAGTAACGCTGCAGAGGATGAAGAAGATGATCAAAGCGATACACACATCTGGACTCTGTAAATTTCACACACACACAGTGTTGTACTAATTCACAACAGGCTTTGATGTACAGTACCTATTGTGTTTCTGTATTTGTGCCAATTATGCATCTTCTGCAATAAATGGATTCTGCTTTCAATGACAACATAGAGCCAGTGGAGTTGTTCAAAACAATAGCGGGTGTAGCTTTTAAACTGTGTGTGTGTGGCATGTTTCCTGGGAGAAATGTCTGTATAGTTTCATGGTGTGTGTGTGTGTGTGTGTTTGTCACAAGCTTTACACTATCCACCGCTAGCCGTCATCCACAAGAAACCAAACGTGCACTGCGTGCGTGCGCGTGTGTCAGAGATTAGGCATCGAGGCCTTGCAGAACGCTTCACACACTTGTTTTTTCCTCTGTCCCCCAAGTCTGGTTCTCATTTCCAGGCCTCAAAACTCATTGTTTTGAGAAAGCGTGAGTCAGAGAGCCAGCTGCCCGGAGTTAGGCAACTAAATCCTGCATGTGGGTCACTTGTAGCGCAGTGGAAGGTATAGTCTCCCTCCCTCCCTAGAAGCTAGGTGCTTTACTCCCCCTCTCTCTCTCCCTTTTTTTGTTCTCCTCTTGGTTCACCCCCCCTTCTAGTAATAAAATGTTTCCAGTAATGGGACCCCCTCCCCCCCCTCCGCCCCTCAATTGGACTGTTGAACCCCTCAATCAGTCCTTATGGTTTTCATGTGGAGCGACAGGCTGATTCACCCACATGCACACACACACACACACACACACACACACACACACATACATACACGTACATACACGCACCCTGCGATGATCTACACCCATTCCTCCCCCACATGGTTCCTCTGGCCAAACGCACACACACACACACACCCACCCTGCACCGATCTACACTCACCACTCCCCCCACACTGTCCCTCTGGCCAAAGGCAAGCATGCGCGTACACACGCGCCCACGTATTCTCATCCTTGTGCTTGTTAGATATATTCCCGTTAAACCACGATGCTTTTCTTTAAGGTGCAGCCAAGATGCGCGTGTGTGCGTGTTTCGTGTGCGTGTCTTGGCAGAGAGTCAGAATTGTGTTGCTGCTGTTGTTCCTAGAAGTTAAAGACCAGCCATCAGATGCCGCTCTAGTGTTTCAGATGTTTTGTGTTTGACCGAGGGATGCTTATAGTTTGCAACACTTTTTCCATCTTCTCGAAGACCATTATTACTGATGCAGCTAAAATGATCATTTGTTGTTTTTCGTTTGTTCCTTCCCCCTCTGACTGTTTCCATTCCTTCTCTGCTCGAATGTTTTTTTATTTCTTTCATATAAGTCCTCTATTGGGTACTTTCACAGTCGTGTCCGGACCAAACTGGTTCCATCCAGTCTGCGTTGTACTTTTAGTGGTCACATTAAGGCAATGGAGATGGCATGCATAGGCCAGTGTTAATGCGAACAGACATTCTATTTTAATTATTGTACTGCTCTTTATTATCTCTCTCAGCATCTCGGTGTTTCACAGCGTTGTGGCTGACTAAACGTATTGTCTATCTAAGCTGTATATCTGCATGGGTGTCCCTTCAGTAGTCCACTATAGATCAGACTGGTGCCAAGCAAACCTTCTAGCCCTCAGGCAGCCAAGACACAATGGCTGTTTTCAGCGGGAGAGGTCACTGTGGTCAAAACCCCGGGGAAAGTGTCCTTTTTAGGGTCTAAAGCAACATTAGTCTCTCCGACTGTCTTTCAAAGCTAGACCAGACAGGGAATCCAGTTCTAAATTTGAACTATTTACTCTATTAGTGCTTTACTAAGCTAATGTGTTATTTGCTGTTTGACAATTAGATATTGTCATGTGGTCAGTTTTTCCTCTGTGAACGTATGTGTTTGTTTATATGTTTTGGTGGTGTTGTTTTCCAGCCCACGTGGAAAACAATGAACAGTACATCGAGGTGTTGGAGAACCTCGGCAACAGTCACTTGACGCAGGACAACAACGAAGTCTCCACTGGCTTTCTCAACCTGGCCGTGTTCACCCGTGAGGTCACAGCTCTCTTCAAAAACCTGGTGAGGAAAAGGGGCGGGGCCGACCAGAGATGTCAGCATTGTCGGCTGTCTTCACACGAGAAGCTAAAACTCTGGTTAAAAAGAGAGTTGACCTCTCTCAACTATCTCTTTGATGATGGATTGAATTCTTTGTGCCAGAATGAAAGGTCACCGTTTTTCTATAAATATGCCTTTGTTTTGCCAGACATGTTAAGACATGACTGGGCATAGTTGGAAGCATATTCTTGCCATGCCCCCCCCCCTTTCATGATGAATGGTTGTCTGGCAAAGTTAGAGTGCTAAGTGGTTTTACAAATAATGTCCGCTTAAAGCAGACTACATTAAATTTTTGGGATTCACAGCAGTGTAAGTATGTGTGTACTCTCTGTCTGTCTGTCTGTCTCTGTCGACAGTCAGGAGGTATAATCATGAATTTAAGTGCCACAGCTCACAGGTCAAAGGTCATAGGTGCCAGGAGACCCCAGATATGTCTCAAGACGCTCTGCTTGAGTGTGCAGCAGCTGCATGCGAGTGCCTATTAACTATACAAGCCCAGAACCCTCCCACTGATTGTTTCCATGGTGATGGTAATTCATCCCAGACCTCCCTGAGTGAATGGACACACACGCACACACGCACACATGCACACACACACACACACAAACACCCTGTTCCCTCCTTCTAGCTGTCAATCAAGACCCCACCTCTACAAGACCTACAAACGTGTTTGTTTGTGTGTGTGTGATTGTGTGGCTAGTTATGTAGGCATACTACTGTACACGTGGCCTTGTGTATTGCTGTATGTCTGTCTGAGTGTGTGTTCGAGGGTTGGGAAATAGTATTTATTCTTTGGTTTAAAGAATCGGGTTCCTCCTGACCCCGACTTCTGGATGCAAACCAAAACAATCAGAGCAAGCTCAACTGAGTCAATATATCAAAGTGAACCCAATTCCCAGCTCACAGAAGCTAACATTTTTCATAGACCCCTATAGTGCTTAT
>JAODLL010017409.1:0-18560 GCA_026546735.1 Forbesichthys agassizii | reverse complement strand
GGCCAAGGCCGAGGCGGCAGAGGCTGAAGAAGAGGCTGTAGAAGAGGCCGAAGAAGAGGCAGAGGAAGAGGCAGAGGCAGAAGCAGCAGTGGCAGCAGAGACTCAGGCCACTGAATCTGATGCAGCTGAGCCAAACACTGCTGAGCCTGACATCAACCCCAACACACCTGCAGCAATCAAGAAACAGACCAATAAGCAGGCAGCACCTAAAACAGAAATCAGAGTTGAGCCAGCCGAGTCTGCACCTGCAGCAGAGGAGGAGGAGGTGATGAAGGCTGCGGAGGACCCAGCGGAGGCAGCGACAGAGGGAGAGGAGACGGAGGCGCCCGACAAAGAGAAGAACAAACGAGTGAGAGCTGGCCCCATGGTCCCTGACACTGTCATTGGTGAGATGCGTCAAAGCTCAGACATTCAGTTGTGAGCAACAGTAACACCAGCCAGGCAACCTCTGCTTTCAACTGAGATAACAACTCTGTCATTTCCAGACCGTGGTGTGCACTTCACGTGTGGCCTGTCAGACGTAAGCGCTGTGATTGGTTCTGGAGCTGAGCTGGTCTGCAAGCTGAGCAGTGAGGACTATGATGGTGTGTGGTTCAAAGATGGGAACCAGGTGACAGATGCTGATGCTGCATGAACCAGAACCTGTGTAACAGACCATGTCAGAAGGTGGGTGTTTGATTGCCTTACTGTATGTGTTTGGCTGTTTAGATTATGGCAACAGATACACTCTGTACCTTCAAAGAGGGTGGCGTTCATAAGCTAATCTTTAAAGACTGTAAAGAGGATGATGCTGGAAAGTACCGATTTGAAGTGGATGGACGTAAAACAGAGGGGATGCTGAATGTCGAAGGTAAGGAACCTCACCGTGACTTGCTACTGTACAGTCTGTGCGGTAAACAGCATTGTCCTGCCCATCCATTCCTATTGTTTTCTTGCAGATCCACCCAGGTTAAGCACTGATGACCTGAGTGAGTTTAGTAAGCCTGTAATTATCAGAGTTGGGCAGAATGCCGCCTTTAAGTTGTCCTTCATGGGAAGGGAACCGATGAAGATCCAGTGGTACAATGAGGGAGAGGAGCTATTGGATGATACCCATATCAAGATTGAGAAGACTTCTACACAAAGCAGTCTGCTCCTCACCAAGTGTCAGCGCAAAGCCACTGGAGAAATAAAAATTAAACTTAGAAATGAATGTGGAATAATAGAGGCCATCTCCCAGATCATTGTACTAGGTAACTAAGCTCCAAATTAGAACCTATTTGCCAGGCATATTTTCACAGATTGTACATTTAATACAAGTACATGTCATATTGACATGGCGAGATTGTTAACTAGCCAATCCACCCTGATTTTGCAACTCCCAAATTATATTTTCTGGTTCAGTTTGTGCCAACAGCCTGCAGCAATTAACTGCATGTGTTTATAAAGCCTTCTTCTGTTCTGATTGGATCAATGTGGTCCAATTACTACCCATTTTTTAATGAATCGGCAACCCTGCCATGCTGCTTTGATTTACACATAATATAGAGTCTATGAGAAATGCCTGTTTTGTACACATGACTCTTCAGCCTAAATGTATTATATTGTTTAGTTTTATCTCACAGTTTTCTTTCTAAAAACAGAAAAACCAACACCACCTTTAGGCCCTGTGGATATCATTGAAAGTTCCTCAAACTGCATTGAGTTCAAATGGAGACCGCCTAAAGACACTGGGGGATCTCCTATTACTGATTACATTTTGGAACGGCAGCAAATTGGTCGAAACAGTTGGAAAAAACTGGGAAAGATTGGTAAAGAGCCTAAATACAAGGACACTGATGTGGATCATGGCAGAAAATATTGCTATCATATCCGTGCTGAAACGGCAGAAGGCATCAGTGAAATGACTGAGACAGACGATATTCAGGCTGGCACAAAGGGTGAGCATTATCAGATAACCTGACTTATGTACTGTATATGTAATGTACATATAAATAGCAAATAACACTTTTGCTCTCAGCTCAATTTGTTTCACTGAGATTATAGTCTGGACACCCTATATATACTGTATATATACACGCACCTGTCTATCATCCAGCATACCCAGGACCTCCATCCACACCAACAATTGTTAGTGCTTTCAAGGACTGCATCAATCTTTCCTGGGTTCCCCCTTCCAACACTGGAGGAACCAACATCCTTGGATACAACCTGGAGAAACGCAAGAACGGCAGCAATCTGTGGGTCCCTGTCAATCCACCCGATGAACCAATTCAAGGTTAAATAATACCTACAGTAGTGAATTATATATATTAGATATTATAAAGAATTACTATTTCAACTATTTCAACAGCTTTCAACATGCGGTAACACAAAAACAACATTACTTGATAAAACCGTTGTTTTCCTTTTATTTATTGTTTTTTCTGTCGTGCCAACAGATAAAAAGTATGCAGTGAAAGATGTTGTTGAGGGTATAGAGTATGAGTTCCATGTGGCAGCTGTCAACATCTCTGGAGCTGGGGAACCAAGCACACCGTCAGAGTTTGTGATTGCCAGGGATCCAAAGAGTAAGTGTAAAGGCAATGTAGCAGACTAACAGTGATTGAATTAACACCACTGCACAAGTGCACTAGTTTAAATTTGCTGTTTCAACTAGTTTGGCATTGTGATGTTTTGTTTTTGAAGTAAAGGATGGTCATTAAAAGTATCTTTCAGAAATTATATGGGAACAGTATACGTAATATGTAGGATGGAGTAATTATCTAGCACTTGATAATCATTTAGTGTGTCAAATTTCCCACAGTCTGATACTGTGTAGGTTTAATTATATATTACCGGTATCTCATTTCTATCATAATGTCTTGCTTACTGTACCTACTATATGTATGGATATGTGTTAAACTTTTCCAGAGCCACCTGGGAAAGTAATTGACTTTAAGGTAACAGACTCCACATATACCACTTTGTCCCTGGCATGGACAAAACCCAAAGAAGTGGAAGGGGTTCATGGTGAAGCCAAGGGATACTTTGTGGAGCTCAGACCAGCAGAAGACCCAGAATGGAGTCGCTGTCACTACAATGCTATCATAATGAACTCCTATACTATAAAAGGTTTAAAGTCTATGGCTATGTACTGGGTCAGATTGGTTGCCACAAATGAGGGTGGAGATGGTGAGCCTCAGGAACTGGAGAACTACATTATTGCTATGCCTCCACCTGGTGAGTCAGCAGAACACCAATTATATGACTAAAGGTACAATCTCAGCTTGTTTTCTCCTTTTTCATGTAATGATAATGATTATTTTAGAATCTTACATTGCATTTATGAAATACTTGCATACGTGCATGTTTTAATAATGTGTTCTTGAGGGGCAAGAATGACACTTAATGCTAATTTGTTTTCAGTTCAATAGGCAACCTAAATAAATAAGTAAATAGTGAAATTGTTTAAGCACGTAAATATGTTCATTAGTTTTAGCACATACCTACTGTCTCTACAATTACAACAGGAACAGCTTAAACTGAACTGTAATTCATTAACTCACCCTTATTTTACATAATGTGCAAACATTGTCCACCTTGTTACAGTAAGGCCTAAATTCACTGACCAGAATCTTAAGAGCTTCATGGTTGTGAGAGCTGGGAATGCCACAAGAGTGAACATCAACTTTGAGGTTCAGTGTATATACCTTATCAGCGACATATAGCTTCCATCCACACTTTTTGGTTCACAGGTCTAAAATCAAAGCCAATTTGACATTCCTCTATTTCTCTATGTAAATGTTTTCTGTGCAGTTAACACAAATGTAAGAAAACCAATTTCATACATACAGGCAAATCCCATTTATGATGCATATTTTGTTGATGAGTAGTAAATGTGTGAAAATAATGCATTTACGTAGGCATTTTTCACTGTAAATCCCCAGATGCCCACACACACACACACACCTATGCCACAATATATTCATTATGTTTTGACAGGCTTCTCCAGTACCAAGGATCACATGGCAGAAGGATGGCATGCCTGTGTCCAAGCATGTGACATTGAGCAATGCAGATATCTCATCCCAGCTCCTGATCCCCTCATCAGAGCGCTCAGACACAGGGATCTACACTATTGTTGTTAAGAACCTTGTCGGCCAAGATACCTTCAGTGTGGAGATAAGAGTCACAGGTACCGTTGTCAAGCACACAGAAATAAATGAATACCCTACCCAAAAGTGAATCTTAGCTTTGTATTAGGAATGTATGAATTCATTCCCAGGTTAGGGTTAGGGTTAGAAATCAACAATTTTGTTTTTAACTGATTCAAAAAACATGATTCTACAAGAGGTGAGATGAAGAGAGTATCTCTCTTCTAGCATGCACAATTTTGCTTTTAACAACAACCGTACGTCAGGCAAGTAGCCTACACAATAAAGACAAGGCTAAAAAGGAAAAATAATATTCAGAATACTAAGAACCAGACTTTTATCTACCTTTGGTTCAAACACAACTATGGAAGATTATGTTTATTAATGTTGTTGTACAATATATACTGTGTATATATAAATGTAATGTTGCACTGCAACAAACACATTACAGAAACTGTAAATGCATAAATCGATTACAGAGGTGTTTCCCAATTACATTTAAAAGTGATCTTTTCTAAATGTGTGTTTAGCCTATTTGCATCTGTTTCCGTAAGTTGCAGTGTGTACCACCATCATACAGACCTTCTATTAGTGTGCATCAAAAACTAGAATGAACGATGCAATACTTCACTTAATGGTCAAAGCACTAGGTTGAATCCCTGCAACAATAAATTCTATCATTCTATTCTTTTTGAGTGGAAACTAAGCGTTTCTAACCTTTTAAATCAAATGTGTTCCTAGACGATCCCAAGTCTCCAGGCCCTGTGGAGTTAGTGGAAAACGTACCTGGGACAATCACTGTCTCTTGGACCCCTTCACCAGATGAGAAGAAAGATGACAGACTGCACTACATGGTTACCAAGAGGGACTCCGTTAAACGCTCGTGGCAAACTGTGGCCGACCACCTGTTCAATAATAGGTTTACTGCCATTAATATCATGCCGGGGAGAGAGTACAACTTCAGGGTCTATGCCAAAAATGATATGGGAATCTCCAAGTCATCAGAGTCATCAACATGGGAAGTGTGCAAGAAGAAAGGCATGTTCAACTAAGTGTGTTTTTAAAATGTTAATTGTGTTAATTGTGAATAGAGGCAATGCATAATTCACTTTTAATTGTTTAGAATTTGTCTTTTCATGGCAGTAAAAAAAAAGAAAACTGCATCAGTGGATGTTGTATTTGCTCACACTAATGTCTTTTTAATATATATCACCACCATGGACAGAATTACACATAAAGTGATTATACGCAGATTCTCACACTGTGTTAAACAAAATATTCTGAAATAATAGGTTGATTGGTTTTGGTTTTGGTGGTAAATTACATAGCAGGCAAGTACAGGAAACATGTTGCGTGTTTATTATTTGTGTATTTACCACACTGATTTCTATTCTTCTCATGTCTTCCACTAATGAATCCAGAGAAAACAACGCTCAATATATCTACCTCCAAGGGGTGCAACTTTGAGACTCCACCACTGTTCTCGGTTCCACTAAAAATGCACTCCAGTCCCAAGACCTATGAGTGCTACATGAGCTGTGCCGTGACTGGAAACCCCAAACCCCGTGTTACCTGGTGTCGAAGTAACATCAGTCTCAACACCAACACCAACTATTACATCACTAATACATGTGGTGTATGCTCCATGATGATCCTGAAAGTTGGCACTAAAGATAATGGAGAGTACACGGTGATTGCAGAGAACCCTTTGGGCAGAGCGGAGTGTTCAACTAAACTCACTGTCAAAGGTAAAGCACCGGAGCGGTTCGAACAACAATTATCAATTGGATATTTTGCTGAAAAGGTACCTAATTATAGCATTTCATTTTCTCTTTCAGATTGAGGTGAAGCTAAGCTTCTGCTGAAAGTCACTATATTATTATTAATCCCTTAACAAATGAATGTGTGACACATTAAGGCTGACATTGGATGGAATAATAAATGAGCGACTATTGCCTTGCTTCTGAAAATATATTTGGCAGTGTCTGTGTTAACACTATATAATCGTGGCTGGCAGACACAATGTAATGTCTTGCTGAGGATTTTTTTCAATTGAACTTGTTTTAAATCATTATACTTGCATTAAAATAATCAATTATATTTGTTTTAATATTTTTTTTATCCATTTTAAATATGATACACATGTTACACAATGGAACCATATCTACGTGCCTATGCTGTATGGGTTACATTTTACTGTATCACAGCTTTCTGTGCTGCTCATATATTCTGCATATCTTGTTGTCAACTCTACCTTCATCTGTAGCCCACATTGTTGTTGCCTTACCGCAGTATTCTTGTAACCTTCACTTTGTTATGACAACTGTCACAAGGCTTCACATTTCTTTTTTTACTGCAAGCATGCAATGTAACTCATTGAGGGGATAAAGCTAAGTTAATAATGAAAATATATAAATGATAAATATCCTTGTGTATGACTGAATAACACCCTAATATTTGTGCAGGGTTTGATGTAAACTTCCATTGCAGACTAATCTGTGGACACACATCTATGTGACTATTTACTGTAAAATATGTTTTAATAAGCAAAGTATTCCCTCTACAGTACACAGATCCTACTGTAATACAGACTTTAGTTTGTGTGTTTATTAACACATCACAAATACTACAAATTAGACATATATTATAATAATTAATCAGCAGCACAAGTCTTTGACATGAGGCAGTATTTTATGATAAAGAAAGAAGGTTCATTTGATGTTAGAAATACGTATCTGCCTATTTTAAGTAATTATCATACAATCAATTCACCTGAATGGAACTAATTTGTTATAGTTACAGTTGTGGCCTTGTCTCGTAAAGTTGTTCAACATTTGAACTGTGCAGTAAATACCTTCAATGACGTCAAGCCACTAATATCAGCTTCCCATTCCTTTCTTGAGAACAGTATTTCCGTACACATACTGTACTCTATTGCACAGCCTTAAATATCCAAAACACACAATTCAATTTAATTGATTTTCAGTCTCGGCCTAACTCGTAAGCCATTGTGATTTAAATAGTTCTTAAATGCAAGGAAGTGTTTTTTATTTGACCGTATAGCCACAACCTTATTCAATAAAAGTTTATTAAAATATACAAATTTAACAAACTGACATGAAATCATAGATTTTGTCTGTATTTGTGACAGCTATTTAGCTGTAATTTCTGGTCCAATACTGCAGGACCAGATTTCCACATGCCATTTTTTTATTTAATAACACTTATATTGTCCAGGCAATACAAATCATTTGATTTAATAAAAAAGCTTAAAATGACAGTTTATTAACTTAATAGCCTTGGACACCAGCTTGACATGTTGACAGCCGAATGCCATTATTTTTCTAGATGTGTAATACTGATTGACAGCAGCCATACTTTTGAAAAAAGGCAGAATTAAATAATAATGAATTAGTTAGAGCAAAATTGTACAGTTTACTATTCCACAGTTTAAGGCAAGTTTATTAATGCGAGTAATACACTTATTATCTCAGCATAATGCCTAACAGGCCTGTTCTGCCACAGCTGTCATCCTGTCGTGTTTATAGGGCTAGAATTATGACTAATATGAACCATGAACTTATTTCTTGTCCTCAATTACATCATGATTCCAAACCTATGTTATACAGTAGTCCTTATTATTTGATTATATGCATATACAGTACAGTGTGATATTGCAATAATACAATTGACATTCCAAGACCTACATCATTTATCTATGTAGCTTTAATATTTATGCAACCTTAGATTTGTCTTTATGCTGTAGCAATAGTACTAAAACAAGGACAGGAGTCACTTGCCATGCAATGGATGACCTAAAGAAATTCTGCTAAATATGTGGTTTTAGCCTAGAATCACCACAATATCATATGCATCTGGACTTTGAAGACACATTGACGGTGCCTAAAATGCTGTGTTTCCTATCCTTGAGAATCAAAAAACCAAGTTATAGCTTACAGTATTTTGTCCTGCTGTACTATGAATCCCATTTGAATTGCCGGTAAATATAACCATCAACATCCTTGCATCTGTCCATTGCGTTGTTCATGACAAATATCATCTAAAATGTGTAGTGGGATATATTAGTTTTAGTATAATTATATGAACTACAAACTAGTAAAATACCATATTTTTGGTACATTTTAAAAAGTATTATTGTTATTTGTATTACAGTATTTTAATGTAAATAGCAAATTACATTCCAAATCAATTCCTTCCAAGTTCAAATTATTTGCATAATAGAAAATATTTATAAGAGCTTGTCCTCAACCATAGCACCTTGGCTTTTTCTCCCATCTTCTAGGATGGAGGGGGGTGTGGGGTTTATGTTGATTACCCCAAAACAAAAAGCCTATTCCCAGGCTTGGCAGGGATCATGTCTATGAATGGTTGCTGCAGAATCACTGGTATTTGTGGAATGATTTATTAGCTTACAGAGCAGGGAGGCAGTCTTGGATAACAGAAACAGCGGCACCATCCAAGAGGTTCAGCAGCATTCTAAGGTACTGTATGTCCACAGCTCATCTTCTATAGAATCATGTATGGTTAGATCTGTCAATTATTAATTTTTAGCAGCAGTCTCGTAAAATAATGTCCAGACTTAACATGTACTGAAATTAATTGTGGGATGGACCATACAGTTTTACAGTGATTATTCAATGAATTCCAATAACTATTTAAATAAAAGTCAGAATTCATAGCAATTCATAGCATCTTAAATGTCATTAGAGTTATGGTTAGATAATGTAAAACACGCATACTTTACATACTGGTAAAACTTCACGACATCATGAACATTAATTAATCAGTATTCTACAGCTCAACAGTAGCTTTACTGTAGAAAAACATAAACATTTAAAATATTTATCTACGTTTTTTCTGTTTTGACAGAAATAACTTATTTGGATTGATCACTAGGTTTAAATCTTGTATGTAGAAATTAATATTTTGAAATGCATCAAAAGTTACAACTAAAATAATGTTTACACGCTAGGACATTTCTTCAGACAGCCATAAGCTGTCCACATTTAGCAAACCTTCCTCAGCTGCATAGCACTGAAGTCCCCAGATAGCCATGATCTTTTTGAACAAACCTTATGGCTTCCTTATAATATATTTTATGAAAGGCTCAGTCACAGAGGATACTGTCCTGTGTTGTAGTTCAGCATTGGTCACATTAACAGATAGCATAAGGATTAACATTCAGCACCAGTCAAATAAATTGACTGAATGTTCACAAACATCTTTGTCAGAAGTTACATACAAATAGTTTTTAAATGGTCATATAGCCATTTTATACAGCATTCCTGCCTTGAAAAACAACTTTCAAGGTCATGACATATGCTATTTAGATACATTTTCTAACTTACTTATTTTGATTTTAAATATACAAAAAAATGTGTGGTGAAGTGTATACAACATCATGCAGCATCAGTGTTAGTATATTTGTTACACATACAGTAATCACAACACTGCATGAAAACAAACTGCACCCTAATGTGTTTTCTGAACCATAAGCTAATCAATAGGACTGTGATGTAACACTATCATTGCATTGTATGGGTTTAAAATGGCTCAACAAGCCATTGTTGTTGTTTACTGTTGAAAATATCCATCGGTGGTTTTGATGTAGTTTTGTATCGGTTGGTAGTGTACAAAACACATCATGAAATGTAACTGAACCCCATCTCAGTCCCCATCCCCGAATATCTTCCCATATAGTTCTGTGTAACAAACCAACTGGCTGATCAAGTTGGACAACACAGTTTAAATTGTCTACATGGGGTCAGGTTGAACCTTAATGCGACAATCAATTAGTACATTACATTACAATCAATAGTGCAATAAAGGCTGGATCAGTCAGTCATTCTTGCTAAATTCGAGCTCAACTCAATGCAGTATCGCTTCGCGGTCCTCCACAGCACCACCTCACACATTGAAAATCATTGTGAAGCAAGCATAGTTTTACGGCTTGGTTGATGTGAGCGGTGTTCGTCACTTTGTTTATGTTACTATTCATGGAGCCATGGCTGTGCAGACGTATCAGATTATTTTCTCAACACGCACAGAGAACGGTAAAATAGCAAAATGCAAGGAGATATTCGGTGAATTTGACAAAATTTGTATTAGTGTACAATTAGCTTTTAATAGTTGACTTTACCTTTAACTCGGTTGAAGCAAGTCCAAAAATAGGCTCAAGTATAATCAAGCAACACAATAATCAGAAAATACAGTTCCATAACAGAACCCTCACACTATTTTCCTAACAATTTGTAAACAAGTTTTGGAAATAATTGTTTACAATTTACAATTTACTACGTTTTGCTTTACATTTACAAAATGTATCAGACGATTTTAGCCAAAGTGACTTAAATAATTATGTACCACAATAACAGGTCATATACTAGTTATTGTAAGCAAATATAGGATAACGACAGCAACATCTGTGTGTGTAAACTATATCCTTCACACTGTCAAATAATACTGAAGATCAGTGTTGGGCAAGTTACACGGGAATAGTAATAAGGTGCTATATAATTATTACTCTTTCAAAAAGTAATGATATTATTTTACTTATTACTAATTATTAAAAGTAATTAGTTATGTTACTAGATACATTCCTATATTACTTTCACAATCACTCGCCCCTTATGAGCTGTGTAGCCAGCTCATTTTAGAATTGAATCCTCTTTATTGGAACAATAATGAACCTTAGGAGTCAACAATCAGCCAAAGTAAAAACACTGCAGCCTCTCGATTGGACAGGTTGGTTCAATTAGCCTACCCTAAGTTTGCAAGGACCAGAAATGTCGTTCTTGTAATGCAGTAATATTACTTAGATTAGTAATTGTAAAATGATTACTGTTTTGAAAAAAGTAATTAGTTACACCAGTTGCTGGTAAAAGTAAAGTTATTACAGTAACTAGTTACTGCCCAACACTGCTGAAGATGTAATGCAGACCTCAACACGTATAAAGATATTCTTTAAGCAGACATATTGCTTCCAATCCAGAAATTGCAATCACATGATAAAACCAAACTCAGGCCTAGGGAATAAGGAGTCAACAGGAGTCGGGTTTCTGAAAGCCACCTACAGTGATGACATCTTCCTGGTAATGTGTTAATTCCTGTACTCTTTTCCTTTCTTTACATACAATCCATATAATGGATCCATATAATGAATAACAAGTGAGAGGTCAAGAAAAACCACACAGGCTTGATAAACAGATTTCCCTTCACTTAAGGGGGAAAGTTCTTGTTATCAAATGCATAATCCAACTAAGCAAAACATGTTAGTAAATTCACTAAAGCCTCTTCAACACTGAAGTCATTACAATGATATGCCCCATTAATCTATTTTAGTACAGTAAGGTCACATTCCTTATTCTCAATTTCGCAACCCATCTGCTACAGTATGTGAGTATGTGCTATTGGAGACCCCCACTGTGAAGCAAACTGACAGATCATAAAAAGGAACCTTGAGTAAGGTTAAAAATCTAAAAAAATCTAAAACTAAAAACTGAATCAAGTAAACATTTTAAAAATAAACCCGCCACATTAACGACTAACAAGAGTCCCACATAGTTTCACAGTGCAATACGGCTCACATACGGCTCGCAATATCATACGATTTGAAGTGGAATTTATTTTTAGATCATGTAAGTGATCAGCAATGTGACAGAAAGCTACAGATGGTCATGAAAAACAGTCTGCAGTAAAATGATGGGTCAATGACGGGTCATGACAATTGGGCAGCAGTGGAGCAGTGGGTCGAGCAGGGTGACATGTGATCCAATAGTCGCTTGTTCAAACCCTGCTAACTCCTCACCAAGTGCTGAGTTGTCCCTGAGCAAAACACATAACCCTAACTGCTCCCAGTGGTTAGATGGAGCCTTACATGGCTGACACCACCGTCATTGTATTCATTGTGTGTGTGAATGGGGAATATGAGGTTATACTCTAAAGTGCTTTGAGTGGCCTCAATGTTGAAAAAGCGACAGGAGATCAGGTATGGTTGTCACGTTTCATTCCTATGCATTTTTCTCAGCATTGGCTCATCGTATATAATAAGTTCACTTTTATTTGAAAGCATTCTGGTTTATTGAAAACAATTTATAATATTTTCTTTATTAGCGATTAAGTGCACTATGACACTTTGTGACTACAAAGTGTGTGGTTGGTTGTCCCTATATCTTTTAATGGGTTTATTGGTACTACTTGTATTGGTAAATACTTTAAAATATATATTAATTACTTAGGATTAGACACATTACATTATTTTTTACATGTATAAAAGCAATAAAGTAATCTCTGGGATAGGTAATATATGTTGTGAACATTCACTCATAATTAAAAAAATGTTAAAAAAAAAAACTTGGAAATAAACATTCAAATATAAATCATTCACTGGCAGAGGAGCAGGAATCACAGTGTTGGCAGATGTATGTTGGGAGCACTTGTGCATTCTTTGTGGGCCTATTGTTTACATAAAAGGCACTGAAGCCACATCTCTCTGGATCTGCTGTTTGCATAAGGCTCCTGAAACAGTCTTCATCATCAGAAGACTGAGATGGCGGACACCTCCTTTTTGCCTTTCTCACTAGACTTGTTCTATTTAGATGTGCAAAGCCTTTTTTATTTTTGCACAGATTTCGCCTCCTCAAACATAGCTGTCTCGGGTTTGCCGTTCCTCTTATGGTTTGTTGCTGACTTTTCATACTTGCCTTAAGCATGATATCTGGGGTGGTTTTCCTCACTGGATATTTTTTTTGCATTGTCCTATAACAACAAGATACAGTGAGGTTTTGAATCAACTTTGCCATAAAACAGGGAGGAAGGTTGGTTGTCAAATGTGAGTTTTTAGATACATTTGTTGTTAGCTAGCTTGTTGGCTGAAAATAGCAAGAAAAATAAGTTATCAATCTTTTACTAACTCTTCCCTTGCTCAACGTCCAAAAAAAAACATATAAACTGCTTATATTAAATAAAGACTTTCAACAAAAAGAAAAGGATGTGAAATATTTAGTTTTAGTGGCTGATAATAATAAAAAAAACATCTCTGGTGTGGATTACGTTCTGAAACAAAGTGGCAGTTATTTTTGCTCACAACTACCCTACCCAACCATACCCGATCTCCCCTATATAAATGCAGTCCATTTAAAATTAAATACATATATTACAATGCCAACAAGTTACACTGTACAGTACATTTTACTGTACATTTAATCAGGCAAAGACATGTTTCAAATATTATGGCAATATTAAGGCATGTGACTTCTACTGTAGGTGGACTCAATGTCAAAAACCTAAAGAGACAGATGGCACCGCCAACAGGCAAGATAATCAGGCAAATGTGATTGTATTGTCTTTTGGTGCCACTCAAACAAAACCACCAGTACACCATAATGCAGAAACAAAGTCAAGTATACATTTGAATTAGTTTAGCTTTTATTGGATTAGTACTGGGGTTGGGCAGTGTCTGAAAGAAAGTACCCTTTAGGTCTGGTATATAGTTGTAATGGCTTGTCTGAATGCATACAATCAATAATGTACTTGCATCCTCAAAGAAAACCATATTATAATGAAAATCAGGCCTAAGTGGAACAAAATAATAAGATACTATTTAAGCCAGCATCAGTCAAGTGTATCTCCATTGTAAATAATGACAAGAAAAGAAAAACATCAGATGTCAATCAAATCTCAATAAGTAAAAGTGAATTGTATTTTCCATGAATGTACTGTAATCTATTTACAGTATGTACTCTACACAAACAGTTTCATAGGTCGCTCCCTATCCAACCTGAAGGAGCATGAGTGGTCCTGCAAAGAAGAATGGGAGAGACTGACCAACAGTAGATGTGCCAAGCTTGTAGCATTATACTCAAAAAGACTTGAGGCTGTAATTGCTACGTAAGGTGCTTCAACAAAGTATTGACCAAACAAAGGCGGTGTATGTACATGTGATTTTGTTTTAGCTTTTGTTTTGAATAAATTAGTAAAATATTAAAACAAACTTTTTTCCCTTTTTCACTTTCAGGTTATTATGGGGTATTGTGTGTAGAATTTTAAGGTAACATTTATTTTGAAATAAGGCTGTAACATAACAAAATGTGGAAAAAGTGAAGCGCTGTGAATACTTTCCGGATGCACAGCATCAACATGACAATAGAATTAGCATTAGTTTATTTCCTGCAAAGTACTGTATATCTACCAAATGTGGTAGCCAATTGTGTATGCACAGTTTGTATCAGGAATATGGATCTCCTGTTATTTAGTCAGTCACAATCACAATGTTTAAAACGTGAATTAGAATCAAATCAGCACTATACCAAGGCCCAGAGGAATATGCAATTTAGTGTTGTACCTCAGTCCTAATGGATAGGTAATATCTTGCTGATGTGATGTCCATGTATGTGCTCCCCAACATGTGCTTATCAGGTCCAGCTGCAGACATTTCCGATGGTATAATAATAATAATAATAATTATTATAATAATAATAATAATAAAAACAACACATTTATTTCAAGGACGCCTTTCAAAACACTCAAGGACATCTTACATTGTACACAGGTAAATATAAAGTTCAATATAAATCATTTGGTTAAAACCTCTTCATCACTAGGCCAGACTATCTTTTCATATATATGTCTAGTTACAATTAATATTATTAACAGTAACTAGACATATATATGAAAAATAAGCATAACTCGACAAGTTGGGGGGGGGGGGGGGTTCCGTGGGCGACCTACCTAGGGATGAAGAGGTTTTAAGATATATAATACCGTTTTGGACAGAAGTATAGGCAGGAACATACATAATGGAAACAATATACAATGAAATAAAAAAGATTTGGGAAGTACATACAAAATAAAATAGTAATACATGCTTATTGGGAGGTCAGAGGAGAAACGTGAGAGTGGAACAGATGGTCAAATGCTATAGGCAACCCTGAAGAGATGAGTCTTGAGAAGCTTAGCAAAACAGGCAACTGTGGTAGCATGTTGCATGTGCAGGGCAAAGGAGTTCCGGAGTCTCTGAAGAGCGAAGCTGAAGTCCCCTGGTCCCCCGTGGTGAAGAGGTGGAATGGGGGGGGGGGTGACGAGAAGACCTGCAGAGAATGAGCAGAGAAATATATGTATAAATAAGTATATGCCAGAAGAAAGTCAGAGAGGTAGGAGGAAGCCAGTGGAGGGCCTTGTATGTGAGGAGGAGAATCTTGAAGTTGATGCTGAATTTCATAGGAAGCCAATGTAGCTGAATCCGAATTGGATTTATGTGATCCTTTGGCCTTGTGTTTGTGAGGATCCTGGCCATAGAGTTGTGAGAGGCAGTTGGTGAGGGAGAATGGGGGGATAATAAGGGCGTCGAGCCAATCATCATCCTGTATTCTTGCACACTAAGGCATGACCTTATGGAAACCATTGTGTTGCATAAAGGATTGTACTGTGCACTTTAATGCATGGATATGAATGCACATTGCCCAAGATAGGGACTTGCAGAGTCAAAATGTCATGTCACAATTTTCATTAAAATAATATTGACTTGATTAATGAATATACTTCATACTTTATTTTTGGTCAAGATCCACTGTAAAATAATATACAAAGAAGTGTTTGATATTATCTAACTAGGCAGTGGATTCTACAGACACATCCTTCACCTTATAAAAAAACAGTAGCCTACTATGATTCTAAATGTCATATTAATACATGTTTTTTTTAAACGTCAATAGCAGTCTGTGCATTGTTGAAGTGTTTAATTTAAAATAGAGAAAACATAGTGATAATGGAATGTGACCCGCAAGCACATTGTTTTGTAAATATGCTTCAGCTATACTTTGTAGAATGTAATTGCTAACATGCTATCATTGCTAATGTTAATGCTAATGTTAGGTTTACATACCGTAGGGATCAAGAAGAGATCCATGGTTCCCAGTGTTATGATCACACAGTATGTTGAGACCGTCCCAGAGGGAAGAAGCTTTCCAGATTTTACCCGCAAGCCCATCACATTGACCATTCAAAAGTCTAGCTGCCATATGATATCAGATTAAGAAGTGATGATTATTCCAATGAATGCTGTGGCTTACCATCTATCATTGCAGAAATATGCATCATGGTCACATTGTAAATCTTTGTGCCACTACAATCCCTGCAGCAGTACTCTGCAAATAATAATTGATCAAGTGTGCTTCACATGTAGTCACCATGGCTAATGTTTAGTGGTCAAAGGTGAAATCCCCTTGTGGGCCACATGGGGGCAGTTGGGGGCATACACAGTATACTGTATAGAGTATATACAGTAGCTAAGAAGCTTCAAGATATGATTGTTCTATTTGACATGGAACCATTATAGATATGTATTCCATTCCATTCCATTCCATTCCATTCCATGGGCTGCATTTGAAATATTTGTATGTTGTTTACATAATTATATTAAATATATTTGTATTCAGTTCAACAAAAGCATATCTAATCTGATACCTATCAAAGCCAACGTAGATAGAACTGCATCCTTTTAAAATTTACATAGACCTAATTGATCCAAACAGCAGGATATTTTTTATCACGTTAGTCATATTTTCATTTATGCATGTCTCTTATGTGTTCTTTGAGTTTGAATACATATCTCAATGCAAAAGAAATGTGATATATTGTAGCTCTTGTGCTGTTTTCCTCAACCAACCTCCAGTGCTCTTGTAGTTGCCAGGATGGTGAGATGGTTCCATACACAAGCGAATTGGGACACGACATGACACATGACCTTAAACGAATCGGGGGAAAGTACATTTTCAGCATAACAGACCTTCTTCCAGATGATACAGGACTTTACCACCTAGATGCTGAAGACGTCACCGTGTGCTTCACTGCATTTAAAAGTGAGTTTTGCCATAGGTGTAGCAAGAATACCATGATTAAGTATATCCTCATGTAAGATTATAGTGATTTGATTAACAAACCATAAATGTTTTTGTTCACTAAATAAGGAAAAGTGCAAAGATTTATTTTCGCAGTTTCTCAGTGAATTTCCTGGTAAAACTTATGGAGGTAAAGGCTACTGAGAGATAATATGCCAGGTTTGAGTGTGTCCTCCTGTCAAACTCGTTCTCCAAGATCATGTAGTTTGGCAAGAACCTGCTTCTGGAACAAGGGGAAAAATATGACATTGAAGTGTCTGAAGACGAGTTGATACATTGTCTGGTGGAGAAAGGCTGCATGGTTGTGGACAAAAGGAATATATTTGGCATATGTAGGAATAAGATCAAGCAATGCATGGCTATTGTGGAAGGTAAGGTATAACTCCACCAAAACAACATCTAGTAATAACATCTCTGTACATTACACAAGTTTATTAATAAATTGGTTCCTGCAACATGTTTTATGCTATTTTTATGATGGTCCTAAGCCCAGTGTCAACCCATTATAACTTACTTGATTACATGAAGATGTGGAAAAAAACATTCAACCCAAACAATCTAATAAAACAAATGTGATGATTTTTGAGGGCTTAATCTGCCCCACTGGTTTAAGAGATTGAAGATGTGAGCTTTCTATATCCCTCTACTCAGCTGACAAATATGCACAAAAAGGGAAAACATCTTTCAGGAAAACCACCAAAGCAAGGACTCTGGAATGGACCTTTCTCAAAAACAACAAGGCAAATTAGAGATGGAGAATGAGGGGCTCAAAGAAAAGATTAAAGCTGAAAAAGCTGCAGACGCACACCTGACCCCTCCTTTTGCTGGAGCTCCAGCTCTGATCACTGCACCTGCTGGGGTTCCAACAGTGGCTACATCCCAGGCAACACATGCATGAGGAGCTGGAACCGGCTAAAATGGGTAAAAACACCCCTGTCAGGCTGACAACCAACATCCAAAAGCAGATGATCAGCATTGTCCTTGATGTACTGTATATTTAAATCTGCAATCTCAAACAATCTATTCACATTGAAAGGCTGGCTACATTCCTTCAAATATTAGGGTCAGACAGCATTTGTTGGTCCTTTAAAGCATATAAGGCTCAATCCTTATGCTGTCATGGTTTCCAAATATAACTTACCAATGGGTGTCACCAAAATGACCAGAATTGCATACACATTGTGCCTTAAAGATACACATGTTCAGAATGTGCCTTGTGGTTGAAACATGTACAAAGATTAAAATAGATTACTGTTTGTAAAAAAGTAACAGCAGGAGTGCTTCAGGTATCACACTTATAATTGTATCTACCTGTGCTCTTGTTCAGAGGAATATAAAACAGGAAGTAGGCACAGAAAGCCACTATATGTAATACATTATAATAATAATAAACATTATGTAATAAATATGGTTTTTATGCTTTGCTCTAAACACTCTGACTCTGACTCTTACGCTTATGAAAGTTGTTAATGACTTACTGCTTACTATTGATACAGATACTTCATCTGTGTTATTACTATTGGACTTA
>JAODLL010017398.1:0-25437 GCA_026546735.1 Forbesichthys agassizii | reverse complement strand
CACATACAGTAAGGTCCTATAATACCTGCATATAGCTCTCCTATATAGTGTAATTGTTTCTAATGTATGTGCTGAGACACGCCCACACACATCCATCCATCCATCTTCTCCCGCTTATCCGGAGTCGGGTCGCGGGGGCAGCAGCTTCAGTACACATAAGGTCCTATAAAACATGCATATAGTTTTCTTCTATAGTGTAATTATTTCTAATTTACCATTATTTAAATAATACAGTAATATCTTATAATCCTAGCTCGATTATCAACCGTGCCTATAGTAACACAGTAGTTCTAAGAATGGAGGGAATCTGGATTAATGTCTAATTATTAGGAGGTATGGTCGTAGTGTGTGTGTGTGTGTGCGTAGTGTTTGTGTGTGTGTGTGTGTGTGTGTATGTGTGCGTGTGTGTAGATACTGTAAATCTTAGTTATTTGCACATGTGAAATAATTCCTTAATCCTGTTTCTGTAACACACGCACACACACGCACGCTCCTGTTGAAGAGGCAACACCCCCTCACACACCTGACCCCATGCTCATCTGAGAGCAGAAGATCTTTCCTTTCACCACTAAACGAGAGACAGATCCTACATTCACACTCATTAATGCTCAGTCACGCCGCTCCCAACACACATAAACACACACACACACACCTGTGGTGTTACCTGATAGCAGAACACGGGTAGATAAGACAGTTGGTGGTCCCATCACTCTCGCTGTCTGCCCATGCAGACGTTATTCAGGTAGTAACATATGGCTGCTGTAGCAGCTGCTAGCCAAACAGAGTGACATGATGTTACTGTAGGCACACCCACAGGTCACACAGGTTAGTTTGTTGAGGTCCTGTCATGCTATTGGCCGATATTATGATCACTTCCAATTATTTTTTATTTTCCCTCGCACATCTAATAAATATTAATTAAATCAAGTACAGTACAAGAACAGTCCTATATGATTTCAAATATTTTCTTTTTAGGAGGTATGTGGTCTTTAAACCACATTGTTGCTGTTTTAACGATGAACCGAATGGACATTACTTATATGATTAGCTCCTATTAAGGTGCACAAAATAGCACCCATAGAACCCCAGACTGTGTCACCCACTGTTTATGTTTGCAAACCCAGCTGTAGAGATGAATGCAACATTTGGCGCTGATGTGTGTTAGGGGGAATGTCCTCTCTGTGTATCAGACCAGTAGAATTGTAGCTTCACAATTCATGTGGTTCTCTATGAACTTCAATGACGATTAAAGTTCTACAATTTGGTAGAATATGTTCATCAGTGATTTAATCTGCAAATCTTGTTTTCACAGAATAAATGTAACCAGATTTGTTGCGGCGTAATTATATATATCTAAATTGGATATGCTACATTTACTCTCTGGTGAATTGAGCAAATTGTGTCTACAATTGTAATTGGTAATTTGGGTGCTAATTCATGAGCATGCTATCGCACAGCGTGATGCGCTGTGGATTCGCACCCTGTAATGTATTGTGTCTGTGCGTGCCGCTCTTCTGTGTGCGTGCTTAAACGTTGTGGATGCATTCTTTCTCCACACCTGAAGTGCTATGTCTTCACAGTATATTATCTGAAAGACAGATCTACGTGAGTTCTCCCAGCAGGCCTCTGGAATATTTCATGTTTAATTGTTAATCCCTCTCTCTCTCTCTCTCTCTCTCTCTCTCTCTCTCTCTCTCTCTCTCTCTCTCTCTCTCTCTCTCTCTCTCTCTCCCTCCTTTCCCAGGGTCCACCAGGATCACAGCCCTCCCCCCACGCACAGCCCCCCCCACACAATCCTAGCAACCCCATGATGGGACCTCACGGCCAGGTGAGAGTCAATAAGCCAGCCTCTAATGTCCTGTATCATGCACACACACACACACACACGTGCCCAGATGACATAGGGGAAGCGTGCATGTCCCTTCCTGCAGCAGACAGGACAGGCAGGATGCAGGATGAATAATTTAGCTGCGTTGGCCCAGCTGGAAGGAGTTGGAGGTGCATGTGTGTGTGTGTGTTTGTGTGGGGGGGGGGGGCTCCTTTCCTCTCCTCTCTCCCTCCTCTGCCCGGCACTTGCGGCCCACAGTCCATCAATAGAGCATTAATATTGCAGTACTGATACACACACACGCACACGCACACAAGCACACACACACGCACACACAACAACCAACCACAACATGGAGGAGACCAGACGGAAGGAGGGAGAGAGAGAGATGAAGGGGTGGGGGGGACATTAAGGCAAGGGTTAAACAATAAGAGGAGAAGGGGGGAGCAGAAGACAATGGAGGAGAGGAGTAGATGGTGAAAGAGAGAACAGTAGTCAGTCAGTATTGGCCCCAAGGACTGCTCTGGATTATATAAAGTGTCCTCCAGCTGCCACACTAACACACACAAAAGCACACAATGACACAGCCACGTCTACATAAACAAGTAGAGCATATAAAGGATGCCCTTCATTTGGGTATTATCTATCTGGTGTGTGTTTATCTCGGTCTAATAGTCAATGCCATGCATCTTGCGTGACTGCTTGCTGTTCATCTTTTACTTAATTCCTTCAAGAGATGTATCAGAAAGGCTTCATGTGTGTAGGGGATTTGAAAATACAATGTGTGTGTTGACATTGTTTCCTGATACGGCTGTTGTATGTATTCATCCCCTCGCTGCTAAACATTGGAGGGAGCAGTGTCTTTGATCCCTGTTGCAAATCATGATCCCCTTTAGTAGCTGTGTTGTGGGGTTACTTAACGACACACATAGGAATCTCTGATGAATAACAGAAGGTGGAAATGCGCAGATGCAGACCATCTGTGTTCCGTTCACTTCTGCAGTCTCCTGACATTGTGCCATCCGCACGGTGGTTCTCTTTCACGTTGATCGCGTCTGTCCGCCAGGAACACTTTTTCAACCCCGCCTTTCTGCTGCCTACATACAAGATTCTAGCTCCCCCTGTGGCTGTGGGAGGGTAATTGTAGTCTCACCTGTTCCACAGGTTGTAGTGATTGAGGGTTGTCCTGTGACATCCTAACCAAGGGTTCTCAGTATGGGTGACGGGGCCTCTTGTGCGGTTACAAGATGCAATAACCTTGTCATATGTCGTTGTTGTTACTCCTCAAGTAAAGTGTGTGTCCTTCTCCCTCTTCTGTCCAGCCATTTATGTCCCCACGGTACCCAGGGGGCCCCAGGCCCTCACTCCGTATGCCAAATCAACCCCCCGGGGGAATCCCTGGATCACAACCTCTCCTGCCAAACAGTCTGGATCCCACCCGACCACAAGGTACACTGGGACGTCCACGCGCACACGCACACGCACACACACACACACACACACACACACACACACACACTCACACTTTCTCTGTCTCTCCCTGAGCTACATAAGAGGCTACAAATTATATCTACAATTATACCTAAACATATAGATGGAGAGAATATGTTTTTTTTTGTTACATTTAAATTCTAATTATTGATATTCTGGTACTATCTACAGTATACTGTCTCAGGGAGAGCTTGTTTAATTGCTAATGATTCTTTAACGGCAGTTGATTTATGTGTTTACCTTGTGTTGTGTGTGTGCGTGTATGTGTGTATGTACACTTACATGAATATGCATTCAAATTGGATGTTAATATCTAAATGAAACCATGATGTGTGTGTGTATGTGTCTTGTTATTCTCCCACTGCAGGACATCCAAACATGGGTGGTCCAATGAGAATGAACCCACCTCGGGGTATGGGAGGCATGGGGCCACAGGTATAAGAACACAATGCTGCCACATGATGCTCATTAGCACATAATACGCCCATTTAACAACACCATTTGAAGCTGATAAGGCAGTGCAGGTTCTACAAGCACATTGTAATACCACTGTATTGAAAGCAGAAGCTGATGAACAAACCTAATGCTGTGTTTGGTGGCTTTTCACCGAACATTCCCTACTTTGAACCACTCCCTTGTTCCAATTAGCATAATTACAACAGTTCCAAACACCCTATAACCCATGCATCCATTTGACTTCAGTGCTTAGACACACACACACATGCACACACACGCACACACGCAACAGACACCACCAAACACCCTATAACCCATGCATCCATTTGACTTCAGTGCTTAGACACACGCAGGCGCGCACGCACGCACACACACACACATGTTTCATGTGCCCCTCTCTGTGCCACCCTGGCTGGGTGACTTTGGCAGTGAGGGTACCAGCAGCTGGTGTGGCATCTGCTGGACAAGTGTAATCGCCTGCTGAACAAAACTCTACCTCAGAGTGGAGCTGCTCTCTGGCCTGCCCCTATTCTCTGTCTCTCTCTCTCTCTCTCTCTCTCTCTCTCACACACTCACACTCACTCACTCTTTCTATATATATATATATACACCCATGCACACACACACACTTACATGCACACAGTGCCAACCAAGCCCCCCATGCCAGGCAGCCATAAAAACATACAAACAGACACAGGGGAGCACAGACACGCACATCTGTTTTCTCTCTCTCTCTCTCTCTCTCTCTCTCTCTCTCTCGCTCTCTCTCTCTCCCCCCCCCCTACACACACACACACAGAATTCAACTCCAGTTAGTTAGAGACGTGAGCATTGCTGACCTTCATTAAGATTCCTAACTTTACGTTGGTCTCAGACGGAGCAGGTGTGAGAAGCCACGCTGACTGTGCATTTCTCCCTTTGTGCAGAACTACGGTGGAGGAATGAGACCTCCTCCCAACTCCATGGGTCCGGGAATGCCAGGGATGAACATGTTAGTACTGCAGTACTGGAGTTGGTACTCCATCGTATTGACAAATTAGGCTTCTTATTTCAAGCTAGTTTCTGCTTTTAAATGCTATATGTGCTACTGTATATGCTAGCCAGTGACTACACATTTGCCACAAAACTATCGCTTGCTAGAATTATCAGTAGCATTCAAACTGACATTTACTTGTAAAAACCAAACAGATATTGGTTTTACAAGTATCTTGTTTCATCCAATTGCGTGATTTGAATGTGTACCCAAATACAGCAGTGCTATGAGCCAAGCAATATATTGCCTAAAGATGTGTACAAGTGGTGTAGGCCAGGTGCTTTCATAAAGGAGGGAACACAACACTTGACACATTAAGTCAGTGATCTCTTTTCTTTGTTTTTCAGGGGACCTGGTGGAAGAGGGCCATGGCCCAACCCCAATGCCAACTCGGTACTATGATTTAATTAATTCAAATGTTGTTATTTTTTTAAATAATATCTATGTCTTACATGGTCTGTTGTCAACTGTCTCCACAGATAGCTTATTCATCTTCATCTCCGGGCAACTATGTGGTGAGTGCCGTGACTAGGTTGACAATGTGTGTATATGTAACAGACACACTGCCCCCTACGGGTAACAAAAACTCTCAACTCTCAACATTCTTCAATGCAGTTCACTAAGATATTTTAGCACAACATGTGTACAATATTCAATATATGTTGCTAAGGTATTTAAAGGCCTGAATTATAGCATCCCCCAGAACCCCAAATTACCCTCCCTACCTGTTTGAAATACTAATGTATGTAATATTGGACATAGCTGTAAGGGGAGGGTTATGGCATTGTTTGAGTTTATGAGCTCTGTAGACGACATAGAGAGGAGTGCAAGCCACATAGGACTGATATGGGAGGGGCACGATCTGTACCAAATCAAACATTTTGTAAAACTGGAAGGCTTGATCATAATTCCAATGAGAATTACTGAGCTCTATCAGACACAAATTAACTTTGATTCTCTCTCTCTCTCTCCCTCTCTCTCTTCTACCCATAGGGCCCACCAGGGGGAGGTGGTCCACCAGGAACTCCCATCATGCCTAGCCCCGGAGGTGAGATATACATATTACTATCCCTACTGACTATCATTTTTAATCACCGTTCTTTGAACGAGGTCTGGGAGCAACATCCAGGCCATACTGCACAGTGGCTGACAGGCTGATTGATACATTCTTTGTAAATATTTATGTTAATGCAAAACATTCAAGCACGAATATACTACTATAACTGTGTGGCGTTAACACAGCGAGTAGTCTGGTCTATGCTCCAGCCGCCCATATCCGTAAGTTGTGGCGCTCGAAGCAATGGAACAGTGACTCAGAAAAAGAGAACAGGTTTAATGATCATGAAGCAGACCTATTTATAAATAGCTTACTTGTCTATATGTATCGTCAAACCTAAAGATAACGGGCGTAATTCTACCACAAACTAATTATGTGTGGGTGACGAGCCTATACAATTTAACATAAAGCAGTGGAATAAACATTTATTTTAACACCACACAAGCAACCAAACCCTTCAGTCTCTCCATGGCATGTGTATGCATTTTTTTAAAGAGCTATAACCACCACCACCACCCAACACAGTTGTAAAATTGACCGTTTTGCACATACTTCTAGCTAGATGTAATTACATTACAGATGTACTGTATGCTTTGTATGTCTTGTATGTCTTGCTGAGATGAATCTTGTCGTTGCATGTTTCCCCTGTTCAAAGAAACGCGCTCACTGGGATAAAACCTTATTTTAACATTTTTACCGCAAAACCGACTTACGCTTTGCATCGCAGTTTTCATACATTCAACGGAATAGGTAATCACTCTCCTTGTGCTTCTCCTCCCGTATTTTTGCGTGACACTCCCAATCTCCCCTCAACACCTCCCATGAATGCATATGCATGACTAGGAAAGAGCATCTTGCGGTCCTGTGTTTTTTCAGCAGGCAGAATTGCGTTTTTAGGCATGTGCGTACTGTTTGTACATACAATGCCATGTTTTTAGGCGCAAAGTGTGACGAAATTACGCCTAAAACGAGTGCAAACACGTTACAAGGCAGAGGTTCTGTCACTACCAGTCCACAGACCCACTGCAGCGTTGACCCATCCATCTAATGTCTGTATGGAGGATTAGCTGAGAACAAAACACTGTGGGCCAACATCCTGTAGATGTTCTGTTCCTGTCAGCCTGTGGAGTGCTTCTTTTTGTGTCTACTATTTATTATTTATATACTTTACTCTATTGTGATACGTTGTCCAGGCAACCTTGTGCACGAAACACTACTGCTCACACGTACGACCGGAGGGAGCACATTTTTCCACTGCAGTCGCCAAGACTGTACACAGACCCACACACACACAAACACACGCACACACACACGCACACACACACACACACACACACACACGCACGCATGCATTCACTCCGGCCCTCAGTCACGACAGCACAGGCTACCTTCAGGGACACTAAGAGGGAAAGATCTCTTTACCACCACACACACACACACAATCATTCTAGGCGTTCTCTCTCTCCCTCGTGTTTCATTGGTTTATTTATTTTTGGGTCCCCTTTGTCTCCAACTCACACATATCTGCCTGTGTTTTCAAATCAAGGTCACCTCCTCTTTTTCGTCAGCTGTCTGCCCCTTTCAGAAGGTGCAGTGGTTGTTTGTTAACTTGCCGAGTACCTCTATAGAATAGCTTCCTTTAATCTCCTGATTATGTGACCTCTTTCATTGAGCATAATAGCAATGTGCAAATTGGTCAGTTCATTGGATAAGTAACAGGTTGGCATTATGCACAGAAAGAAAAGGATGGCATATTAGATGTTGGATTAGAACCAGCCATGATTGTATGAGCACTGCTGTGATAAACCAAACAAATGTACGGTGTGACTTCAAACCTGTGGTGAAAGGAATATCCTGCCCGCCTGCCAACTATGAAATACATCTTTCTTTACAGACTCGACAAACTCAAGTGAAAATATCTACACGATGATGAACCCCATCGGCCCAGGTGGCAACAGACCTAACGTGAGACCATTTGATACTTTAAGACCCACTTGCAGTTTTACTGCAATTCTGATGTGTTGTTTAATTTATATATATTCATTTTGTGAATTTCGTGCATTTATTTTTAGTTCCCAATGGGTCCGGGTCCTGATGGACCAATGGGCGGGATGGGAGCCATGGAGCAGCACCATATGAATGGATCGCTAGGTGAGTGTTTGAACCAGACCAGGTATAGCACAGACAAGTACAATGCCTTTACTTGTGTGATGCTGCCCCCTGGTGGATGTAAAAGGGAATAATATTTGTCTTTGTTATATTGATTTAAACAAAAAACGATTAGGTGGGCTGTGAGTGGGCGCATTGATTCTGTAGGCAGGTGAGACGTGATCAATGAGGCCAATGGAATTACGGCTCATCTGTATTTGAAACAAATACCTTAATTAAAAGCCAGTTGGGCAGCTCGTCTGTGCTTAAAAGGGGAGATCCTGCCCGTCTCTAAAGTTAAGATACCAGTTGCTTCTGTGTGACCCTGATGTTTCTGTAATGCTGATCTCCGTGTTCGCAGGGTCTGGTGACATGGATGGGTTGCCAAAGGTAAAACTTGAATGCATACTTGCACACTGTGCATTCGCCGTACCTCAGGTATTATGTCGGTGAAATATTAAACACTAAACATCTTGCCTCTATGTGGCAGAATTCTCCTAACAACATGGCAGGCATGAACAATCCCCCAGGAACCCCACGGGATGACAGTGAGATGGCAGGCAACTTTTTAAACCCATTCCAAAGTGAAAGTGTAAGTAGATATTTAAGCTTCCCACCAGCACACATGGCATGTATGTAAGCATGGGGAGAGAAACACGTGGTATGCCTTCTCTGACGCATGGAGAGAATGTCATATATTGTGCTTCTCCTGATTCATTCAACACTGACAAACTGTTTTCTAAGCTTTATTTTTTAACATTTTCCCTTTTGGCTGGGCTGTGCTCTTCTTGGTGCTAGAACTCACTCAAAATTGATAGAAAGGTTGCCGAGCAGGCATTTCCCCTGGTATGCATTACAATGTGCTGCTACTACTGGTGAATTGTAAATGGCGTTCAAAGTAGTGCTTTTAACTTGTGTAGTGTAACACGTTTCATATAGTATTGGCTTATCTCTTCACCCCTCCCTCTTTTTTCTCTCTTTACAGTATTCACCCAACATGACGATGAGTGTGTGATTTCTTTATTTTATTTTATTTGATCCCTTTATTTTATTTTATTATGTTCATCTCCCCTCCCTCCCATCCACCCGGTGCTTCTTGCATTATTCTCCTTGCCTTCTCCCTCCCTCCCTGCCTGCTACCTCCACCTGAACTCATCCTGGATGGTGTGTTGCGCCACACAGCCCCTGGGGATGCCTTTGGAAAGCAGGACCCCCCTCAAGGTCCATCCCAATGCCTGTAAGATGGGGGTGAGAACATGAGACGCTCTCCAGGCCACTGGAAGGGTATCACCGCCGGCTCTCTGCACCTGGCGACAGGCTTGATCACGGACGCTGAGATGTTTGGCCCGCTCCTCCAGGCCTTCTCTCACACGTCCACTACCTGCCTCTGTGGGTGGCATGAGGAAACCTTCACTAGAATACCATGCGAGTGCCACCAGGCAGCCAGCTTCACTCCACAAACTCTCCAGTATGTCATGCTCATTGTAAGCCAACGGTGAGGCGGGCGGTAGTTGACTAGTAGGTGATGAGTACTGGAGACCCTTATTGAAAACCTCTGTGTTGATAGGAATTATTACAAATATACATTAAACTGATGATATTATTTTAGGGCAAGAATGGTTTTAAGTACATGTTTGTATTTTTTGTTGATTAATATTATTATTATTATGATTATAATTTTCCTAATTTGATATTATTGTTCTAATGATGTAGTTATTATTTCCTGTTAAGGGCACATTTTTATATCAGCTGCAGAATAAACAATGACAGAATAAGCACACACTCAAAGAAAATGCACAAAGATACTTCTGTTTACATATTTGTAGGTATTTAATGTTTTGTTTGTTTTGTCACATACTTTTCCATAAGTTATCTAATGAGCTAGTGTAGCTAGTGAATTATTTGTACCACCAGACAAGAATGGTACGAATAATTGATCAACTGGCACTCCACACCTAAGCAGTGTTTGGTGCGATTTGTAAACCAAAATGATTGAGTCACATAAAGCAGATGCTCTCTAGAGCCTTACAAATTGTACAATTAAATAATAATAATAATAATAATGCTTAGCTGTATAGTATATCTGTGTCTTAATAAGCACCTCTATTTAATTGTGTTTTCTTTTAATTATCGTATTGGACTGTTCTAAATTGGTCTTTAGGACTTATTTATCTGAACATTTGATTAATTAAAACCTCCAATGTCTTTCTTTCCATTTCTAATTCAGTTATTGATAGAGTGAATGAGATTTGTAGAATATCTTTTATCTCGTATGTATTTGATCTTTCCTTTAAATACATACTTAGCTGGTATTGCCATTGTTTTATCCTTTGTTATTTGCAACTGGTCTGTGTGAAAGTGTATGTGTACTATTTCTGACTTTGGTTCATCCTTTCTATTGATTTGAGTTGCAATGTTTCTTCCTAGAAGTCTTTCTGGTCACTAATGGAAGTCTCATTTGCTGCAATTCAAAGATTCAAATCACAGACGTGTTTAGTTTGGGCTTAACTCACAGATCAGTATGACCCACTGTTTCAGCCCATGGAAGACAGGTTAACAACGTTACCCTTGACCCATTGATCGGTTTTCTGGCTGGTGATGTGAGTGTTGTTATGTATACGTGGATGATGCAGCATCAATGGTCCAACATAGCGGAACAATAATAGAATAATTTTGCAATGGAAATATTTGATTGGACTGAATTGTATATCAAACCTTTTGTCATGTATTTGTGCATTTTGTTGATTGTTTTGTGTATTCAAGAAGGGGTAAAATATTAAAGAGCCCACACAAGGCAAAAATATATCCATATATCCAGAGTTTAACACAGACATGTCCAGGGTTAAACTACCAGTGGCCTGGAAAATGCAATTTCCAGTGAGATTTTAATATGCTGACACCCTACCCCCCCCCCCCCCCCTCCCCACACCCCCCACTCCCTTTCTTTAATTTCCTTTGATGTAAATACTGTATAATGCATTTTGATATCATTGACATGTTTTGATATGTCAGTCACTACCAATGAATACAGTTTAAAGTAAATTATAAATAAACTGTCAATGTTATAACAGAGAGACGATACAACACGCTTAAGATTTGGTTCATGTTGGCCAACACAAAATGTACATTTAAAATGTATAACCTAGTGAGGGGAACCTATTTGCCAAACACTTCTGTGGTAGGGTGAATAGATTGATATTATCCTCACCATCAATTGAAATGTTAATATTGATTTTTGATAAATCATTATTTCAAAGGCCATTGGCCAACTAAACAAAATGAAAAAGTCACCACGTATTACTGTTTTTAATATGAAGAATTTTTATCAATTTAAGAAGACATAAAAAAATAAAAAAGGAAAAAGTACTTAGAGGACCTCCATTTTAAGTTAAAAATAGATCACAAAGTAATACATGGGAAAAGAACTGTCCTTTGCTATTCACTCCTATAATAGCGTTGTATAGACTGATGCTCTCCCACTGACCCTCTCAGTCATCTGTGTATATTGATTGTTGGCCATCTCTGTACTTCTATTGTGATGTATAATACTGTACCATTAGGAAGATTTGCTGGGTGGGTGGGGTGGTTATGCCGGGTTGGGTTGGGTTGGATGGGGAATATATGATTCTCCTGTACCATTTATGGTCCTCTCTGATGACAAGGCAGTATTCAATATGAAGCAGTCTGTCTCTTGAGTTTGCTTTGTATTTCATGGTAGAATAGTTCAGAATCTTGTCTTAGGGACTTTGGTGTCTTGTGTAGGTAATAAAGATGTCCTTTGTATGTTTCTTTATATTGTAAAGTTTCTTTAGACTGAAAGAAAAACAGATAATTTGCTTATAAAAAAAGAAACAATGCATCAATAATAAATGTCATTTGATTTTTAATTCTTGTTTCAATCTTTCCAGAATGTGAATGAATGTGGGTGGGAATTTATATACATATGAATAGATATATATTCAAAAAATCTATTACATTAGCGTGAAACAAAGCACTCAAATGCTTTTTTTTTATGGTATTGACACATTTTGAATCCCGCCTACATTAAAAAAAAGGAGAAAATACTGCCCAGTCCAATAGGATTGATAAGGTTAGCAGGAAGTGCCTATTAACCATTACCAAAGCGCTGCTAGAGTCTAGCTGCTAGACAACACAAGGATCAGAGATTTATCTATACCCGGACCAAAGCAAACACAACACAACAATATCATTTTATGGTAAGGCCCATTTATATATGGGTTAATCGCAGCTAAACGTTAATATTTCAGGCGAGGCGAGACGCTGTTAAATGTGTTGTGTAACTACAATACCACCGATCATCACTGCCAGCTAACATTAGCTTCAGTAGCGTACCTAACATCTATTGTTAGCGTTAATATAGCTAACAGTAAGTGAAACAGTACAGAACTTACCAGAAACTTCTGAAAACATGTACCGGTAGGAGACAGTACGGAACAACTGACTATTCTTTTAAAGCTGTCTGGTGGAGCATCGTGTTATTGCTAGACGTCTTGCAGATACATAACTGAGGCTTATTTCACGTAATTATCATGTTAGCAACAAGTTACTATTCTCATATATGTGAGTTGGTTAATAATGCTAGTACCGGTACTATATATGTGGCCGTTTCTTCATTCGGTTACCCTTGTATTTCTTTTATTGCATTTTACAGATGGCTGAAAAAGAAGAAATGATCACAGATAGTGACGTCCATTGCACGGGTTCACCTGCAAATGAACATGGACGTACCACACTGCTGGATAGTGGGGAGGACTTTGAGTTGCTGGATGAAGAGGATATTGACGATGACCCACCTCCCCTAGAAGATGCTGGGGGTGGGAATAAGCATAAAAGTGTAAAAACAAAAGCAGATGAAGATCCCTCAGTCGTGGTGGAAGAGTGGCTGGATGTATTAGGTTAGCATGAATCAATACCACATTACATATTGCACTATGCCACGATGCTTTTAAATAATGTAATGAAGGAGGAGTTGCTGAGCCTTTACAGGCTCCAAGATATTTGTCAAGGTGCTTAATTATTTGATTGCTTTGTGTTCTGGTTGTATTAGACACATTTGTATGGTAATTTTGTCTGATCAAAAAAGACTCAGAGGAACTGAGTGAATCAGGTTTATTGATAGTACATGGGAGCAATTGCAGATGCTACAGCAATGGTCTTCAGATTAATATGCTTTTAAGTTTCATTCTGTGAGCTATGTTTTTCAATACTTGCTTATCACAAATAATGTTCACATCACGCCATAACATGATGTTTTCATAGACATCCTTGGAGCCTTTGATGCATGGATACATTATTAAGGCATAACAGAATAACACTTCAGAATAACAAACTGGTTGGAACTAGACTGTGACATAGGTCATATCTCTAAACCTTAGAATATTCTACATATCAAAATGTTTGTTTGTGATAATGCCTTGATCTTGATTGCTTGACCTAGCAGAGACTGGATCTTCCTGTAGGTAATGGCCAGCTGAAGAAAAAAACTTTGGCGTTGGGTGAAGGGCGAGACAGCAGGCCACAGAAAGGACAGAATGTCAAGATTCATGTTAAGACTTCCCTGATTGACGGGACATGTGTGGAGGAGCTGCCTGAGCTTTCTTTCACCTTGGGAGATGGTGACGTCATTCAGGTAAAATAAATGGCGGAGATTATTTATGTAGGCTGGTGTAATGTGGTTTTTTTTGCTACTTATGTGATTCTTGCTTATTTCTCTGCGTTTACTGCTAATATGAAATTTCAAGTGTAATTTTATAAAGAAAAAATGGATATTAAAACTTAAAGGTGAAGTCAGTGATTGTTGACCACCCATTCTGTGTGCATGTTGAAAATATAATGTAGTGTTTCTACACACAGCCCTGGCTGTCTAAATGGACACATAAACTAAGTGGTGTAGAAAGCACTACACTAGTGCTCTGTTTTTATCTTAACCCCGGTCCCACCGAATCTCTGACCATTACCGCTCCCGCAACATTTGTTTGTATCCACACCAGCAAACAGAAATACACTACAAATAATGTAAACATTTTGCTTGGTTTTTGCACAATGCTGTAGCGCTATGTAGGCTACGAGTATACTGTTCTGCGCCTCCAGCGCACAAAACAATTTGGGAAATATATGGTAGCAGGAAGTGAAGCCTGTGAAGCTAAGTTCAGAGTTCATGTTGTTGCCACACAATGATTAACAAACATTACGTGTAGGTTGTCATGTATTACGGGCAAATGAATTGCAGGATTTGTTGAGACAGTTTGAAATGTAATACCACGTCTAGTGGTATAAGACATTTTGAGACTTTTTAAAGACCAGCGGGGACCTATCCACTGGAAATCTGCAGAGATCCAGTGACCCACAGTATTTAGTTTGACAGCCCACAGCAAAGTTCAAAACTCTTGTATCCACAATATGCGTTTGGTCCTGCGGAACCCATGGGAACCCAATCCCAATCCAGCCCTCTGCACTACACAACACTATCCCAGCCTTGGCCAATGTGGGAGGGTGTAACTTCTGAAGGAGCAACTTATGGCAAGGGAAAGGTGTTCTTTCTCCAGACTCCCTGACTCAGCCTTTAACCATGCCTTTAGACACCCAGTCTACATATCATCTTATATGTACTGTAAGAGTACATATAAGAACAAACATAATTGCATCACTCAAAGCATTTTTGAGTATTTAGAAAAGCAAGTTTAAATATTATTATTATTATTATTATTATTATTATTATTATTATTATGTTTTTTGTGCTAATGCTGTTCTAAGCTATTGAGTGTTTTCAGGCATTGGATCTCACAGTGCAGCTTATGGAAATGGGAGAGACGGCACTTGTCCAGACTAATGCAAAATATGCTTATGGTTCCAGGGGGAGGTAAGACATTTCAATGTAACTGGAATTATGTTTGTGTGTGTGTATACATGCATGCATGCATGCATGCATACATACATACACCTGATGAACTACTTTTCTTCAGGTTAGTCTACATTAATGCAGGGAAGACAATTGAAAAGGCAGCTTTTCTCTCTGTTTTGGCCTTCTATTCACACTGTTTTACCACTGAAAATAGCTTCTCAAAAACATACTCCTAAGTGATTTGCTGATCAAGGTGAAAAGTGTCCAAATCTGCACCTCTAGTCCATTTCAGTTTCATTTTCAAGTTTAAGATTGTGTGCAATATGTTTATTTGAAATTAACCTAAAAAAACGGACCTGCTAGTCTGGACCCTAAAGTTTTCCCGGATGCTGAACTGAGCCTGGAGGTGAAATTGCTGGAGGCCACTGATGCTCCAGATCTGGAGCTTCTGCCTCCTGCTCAGAAAATTGCCCTAGCTACACAGAAACGAGAGCGAGGAAACACCCACTACCAGCGGGGAGATTATGCTTTTGCTGTTAACTCATACAGCATTGCCCTGCAGATCACAGAATCTAGTTCCAAAGGTCAGAGGCTCAGGGTTGGTGGAAACTTAATTTAATCAAGTTTCTGATGATAGCGCCAGTTATAAAGACAAAGTTGAAATATAAAGGTGATGCTATCCTGTTGGTGATCTGTTTTTAAACCTTTTTTTTTTGATCCAGTGGATATTAGTCCGGAGGAGGAGAGTGAGCTACTGGATGTTAAAGTGAAGTGTCTCAACAACATGGCTGCTTCTCAGCTGAAGCTAGATCACTATGATGCAGCACTGAAGTCTTGTGTCTCAGCTTTGGCCCACCAGCCAGACAATGTAAAAGCACTATTCCGCATGGGCAAGGTAACTTGAGCTAGTTTGCTTTTACAGTGGTTATCAAAAGTCCACATACCCTAACTGAATGTGTGTAGCTTCTGTAAGTGTAACCTACCATATTTATGTAGACAAACATAAGTAGTGTTTAAAAAATGCTAATGATTAATGTAATGTATTGATTGTGCATTCCATTTTAACCTTTTTAACAATACTTTGTGGAAGCAGAGATTACTTTGGTCTATAAGCATATAAGCCTTCCTTTAAATGTCCTTTATCTAAATTAAGGTTGCATGTTCAATAAAATACTGTATGAAGACTTTTGGTCTTTGTTAATTTCTCTTTTCTGGTCGTTTTGGAAATGGCAAAACGTCACCTCAATCTCCAGGTTTTGGCCTTGCAAGGTAAATATGCAGAATCCATTAGGATTCTGAGAAAGGCGCTGAAGTTGGAACCAAGCAGCAAGGTAATATTGGCTTCCTTATTCATAAACATAAGACCGCACATATTAAAGGTAGAGTCAGCGATATTAAAGGTGGAGTCAGCGATGGCAAGCTAATACCTTTTGTCAAATGTGGCGAATCTCAGCCTACTCACTGCCCGTTCTGTGTGCGCGCTGAAAAAAAAAAGTTTTGGTGTTTATACACAGCTGAGGCTCTAAATGGGGACGCAAACGTGGTGCAGACTGAACCACACAACACGTTCATAGCATTGGCAGTGTTTCCAATGTGGGGTGGTGGAGCTTCAAATCTCAACAATCTTTCTCTAGAGTGACTCTTCGTTTTCAAGGGGTATGTGATAATTCTCACTCATACCCAGTAGGTGGTGCCACAGTGTAAAACATGCCATCTTTTATTTGCTTTAGTAAATGCTTTTGAATTGCTGACTCATTGTTTCAGTATATCTGCTTTCATGTTGTTGCTCTAAATAGGTTTGTCTCTTAGTGCACCATACGGTGTCTGTATCATGTGTCTACCTGCTGCTCTTGTGTAGCTAATGCAGGGTGATATGTGAGGTTACTATTGCCGTGCTTAGGCATTTGACAGAGCTTAACTCAGCGCGTGGGTATCTTGGACCATTTACAGTACATGGCATGGCAGTGCATTTTGGTAATCGTGCCTCAAATCACCCACTTCAGTCCTACACTAATCTGTCAAATAGCTGAAATCCAAAATGTCTCCATACTCTGGGCTGTTATTAGACGATATAGAGATGTGGCATGCATGCATTTGTTACATATAGGCTTTATGTTTGCAGTCTGCAGTGGTGTTTATGGTTTAGTCTAATGGACTAGCTAGGCATTTCCCTTAAATGTTATATTGACTAAATGCACTTGTTTACCGCAGAATGTCAGGGCACTTCCCAGGTGGCGCAAATGTTTACAGGAATGTTCTAATCGGCCCTTTCAGCTTTGTGTTTCCATTGCGGTGCTGGAACTACGTACCTACAACGTTGCCATTACTTTGCTCTTCGATCAAGACTATGATTGATTAAAGCCTATATTTCAGCGAACGTTTTGCTAGTGTTCATATTGACTGTAAACTCAACAAGCTAACCAAGATATAATTGATTTTGCTATGTTTACCGCTTAAAACGTTTTGCTGGTTTAAATGACGCTTGTTGTTTTCCCAATGGTTGTTTTAACCAGTACGTTTCAAGCCTCCAAAAATAGCTCAGAAAGAGGTCCTGCAGTAGTGATTTCTGCCATGGAAAACCACCTAAAGGTGTCGCCCACCCAAATGTTCCATGAGTTCCTGCAGAAAGAGCACCTTAAATTATATCTGTTCCTTATAAATTGCCACTGGTGACAGTTTTATGTAAACTATAGAGAGCTTTCACACCTATGGTTCGTTTTTGTTGTTCCGGATTTGGGTCTGCTTCAATACAAATTTTCTGATTTTATTTTGTTGCAAGTATCAGTCTGGAATCGCTCAATTCAAAATGCTGTCAACTATGAGGAAAACAGTTGGCAAATCAGCTGTCATCAGAAGTATTTTCTCTAAGATGACATCATCAGTCAATGTTGTACTGGTTTCTGCCAGCGCTCTAGCTGATTTTTAAACGTTCTGATTGGATAAGATAATCATAGACAGTCTTATCGTATGTAAGGAAGTTTGATTTGAAATGTATTAGCACGCCTTCGTGACAAGCACATTTGAATGGTGGGGTTCCACACTTATGATTACGCAGAAGTGAAAAGGGAGCTGGCGGTATGACGAGGCTTTTGTAACACCATGTTAAATCGACTGCAGATCCCTCAATGGCATTAGAGGTGTGTCGTTCACCAGGTTGGACTGTAGACTGCAACATCAGCTCACACTGATTTTGTCTTCATTTTAAAGACTATCCACGCAGAACTATCAAAGCTAGTGAAGAAGCACTCGGAACAGAAGGGAGCAGAGCAGGCCATGTACAAGAAGATGCTTGGGAATCCTGCCAGTCTCAGCGGCAACACACAGAAACACTGGGCCAAGTCCTCCTGGGTGAGAGACTGTATGGCTGTACTTTGCAACAGAACATACAATAACTTGTGTTTTATTATATTTCACAGGGTTATGTATATTAATTATAAAACAAATATGCAATTTAAACCTAACAATGCTAACTCTCAATGCTGCATGTTATACTTTTATTCTAGTCCTGTTCTTTTACTATCATCATTTTTATTTTTTGTTATTCTTGTTTTCCCAGGGCTTTAGCTGGAAGTGGCTATTTGGGGCAACTGCTGTAGCCATTGGTGGTGTAGCATTATCTGTTGTCATAGCTGCAAGAAATTGACCCATACCTACAGCCGCAAGTCCAAGCTCCTTCAAAGTTAACCTAAAGAAGAAACCGTGGTTTTCTGACACTGATTTTTGAACTTTTCAAAAGTGGTGGAAATACTAGTAGCTCAGTCACATTTTCACTGTGACTAATTTTCTCTGCTATGTTTGAGAACTATATTGTCTACACTATTACAGCAAACATAAATATTTGTGTATAGGAGAGTACAAAAGTAATTGACACACAAGTGTAGGCCAATCCAGATGTCACATTGCAAGTTACACTTTTTTTATAGTGATTTTATTAAATTATTTATGCGCCAAAATATGTCAGATTTATACTATCTAAAATACTTTTCCTCAAAAACAATATACCCTGATATGGCTAATTTAATATTGCAAATTGTTTGTGGTTGATGCTTCTGTCATTAATAATTGTCAAGATGTGGCTTGTGTTTTAGGCTTTATCCTAGCTCTAGTCTCAAGTAATGTACATATAAGCATCTGCTCTGTCATAATGCACTAGTATTCTCTTCTACTACCATCTTGTTCACAAGTTGCTGTGTCGTAAGTATATACTAGGTAAGGACAGACAATTGGTAGAGTTTTGTGTTTGGCTGTAAGTGACACAAAAATCTATATTTACTATATTCTGTATTTTTTTCTGACCAAATATTTAACAATTACCCAAAAATGAATCCTTTGGGTTTATTGTATAGTTTTTTCCCTATAATGTATATTGGTTTATTTGGACATGATTGTTTCTTTTTTTTAGCCTATCATTGAAATAATGTTTTATCTTCACCATCAGCTGTCTCCACTTTATCATTACCACATTATCTTGATTTGTTATCGCTGAATAAAAGTGAACCATTATCAATATTTATAAGATATCCTTTTTCCACCATCTACAGTGTTATATTTCAGTCCAGAGTGTTTGTAAATATGTTACGTTTTTTTTTAGGTTGCAATATTCAATTACTCTAACATATAGACTGCTTTGCCTTGTTTATTTTTTCTCATAAACTGGACCTCTGCCAATTAAGTATTGTGGGGTTTTGTATATATTTGTCACACGCTGACGTTTCTTTGACGTAGTTTGATGACCTAATGTTTCCCAGTTCTAGGTTCCTACGCACATCTACGCTTTCTTAACTTACTCGTAATGCAATCCTCTAAAAAAAATGTATTGCCCTAATGGTGTATTATATAATCCTATTTATACATATGTCAATCCTAACCGCGTCAAATAAAAATAAAATATTTAATATAATTGCAGTTGTACATTTTTTTATTAAATCAATGATCGTTTAGGCGTAATGTTAATTCTGACAATTTTGTAAACACGTGGGCTACCGGTTTATTATTACTGTGTGACTTCACCACGCACTGGACGGTCATTGAATATTCATTAAAGCTAGGGGATTTCGGCTTTTACGACAGTGCGTGCGCGTGTTGGGAATGGTAGCAAGATGGCGGCGTTGAAGGAGGAACAGTGTTACGGACTGTCCTGTGGAAGAGTGAGCAATGGCAGTAATGTCTCGGTCTTTCACGTGAAACTTACTGACAGCGCGTTCAGAGCATTTGAAGGTTATCAGAGCAGTAAGGTAATTGTCTGTTTAATTTAAAATGACATGTTAATTTGCTTGTTAATCTGTCCTGATAGCAGTGACAGGCTGAGTCGAGGTCCATATAGTACTGCCTTCTTGCTATCATAGCAACAGCAGGCTGTATAGATTTAGAATGGGGCTTGATGGCCATATAACAAGTCAGGCTAAAATGGTATTTGATGATTGCTACTCTGGTTTAAGTACCTTTACAGCCAGACCCAATCCTGCTTTAAGTACACCCAGAAACAGGCCACGATGTTTTTAATTAGAGAACTCACTAAGCTTATGTTTGAAGTAAAGTGCTACCTGTATTTGGTCACGAGCCCAGCTTTATTATTGGGATGTGTTTTTCAGATAGCAAAACACTTCCCCAAAAGTTAACTTGTCTAATGACCTACCGTAGTACGGTACCGTAGTGAGCTACATGTTGATATTCCAAATGCAGTGTCACTGTTAATCAGTAACTGCTGCTGTATGTAGATGTCTATTTTCTTTACCCCTAAAGTTTGCTGAGCTGTCAAAGATATGATCTATTGTAGGTTTCTGAATATTTGTCGTACTGTTTGGAAATTAAATGACTAGCACAGCAGATTTTTATTGACAAGTGTTGAAAACATGGTGGATGATCATTTTTCGAAGGCATCCATTACTCAATCTAAAGACTTCTATTCTTCACGCCACCATATATCCACACATCTATAGTTTATGGCTTGCATTAAACAGTTAAAGTAATTCAATATGTTTGTAATATATGGCTACTATAACGTTTTTGAACCCTGACGTGGTTCTGCTGTTGCTAACTATGCTCATTTTTGTAGCTAGCGGGCTATTCAGATAGCCATCTAACGTTTCAAGTGCTATAAATATTTGACTGGGAAAACTTTGCTAGCAGGCCAAAGGGACAGGGTGTAATCGCCAACTTCAGTAGTTCTGTACAGCTTTACTAATTGGTGTGACAACTGACGAGTAGAGAGTGACTGGTTCTAGTGTGTAGTGTATTGCCTCAATTAGACAAAAAGAGGAAGTAACTAAGTGTTGGGCCAGCAAATATTGTATGCTCAAATGTTAAATTGCAACATGTGCTTTCTTGTCGTGTTGACTTCTTTCTTACTTACTACCTTTGTGCACTTTCATCATGTTTTTATTATGGAAGAATCAATGTAAATTGTTAAGTGCAAACCTTTTGACATGCTGTGCTTCTGAATCTTCGGGGAAATGCGTCTGTTCATTTTTTTAAATTTTTTTTTTTTTAAACATTTGTATGAAAGTCATGCATTTGGACAGTTACTGATGTACACAAGTTGTATTTTGTATTTATAGTCCCTACAGCTGCTACACACGAGATTGTTGCATTAAATTCTCATAATGACTTGAGTTTTTAAGGGTTGTGTGGTGAAGGTTGACGCTTTTGGATTTAATCCCGACTTGTCGTCTTGGCCTTTACCTGCTACACTAAAATCACTGATACGTTTGGTTTGCAACAACATATGCCACTACATTGCAGAAAAGATTTCTGCAGGGGCTTTTTAAAAGGCTGGTCTTTAGTGTGTGTGTGTGTGTGTGTGTGTGTGTGTGTGTGTGTGTGTGTGTGTGTGTGTGTGTGTGTGTGTGTGTGTGTGTGTATAGCCAAAACGGGTTTTGGCTCTAACTCTGACTTTATAAATGGCACATACTGGTATCATTTGTCCAGACTTGTTTATTCTTCTTAGCTTGCATCATATCTTAAGTCAAGGGCAGAATTAGTTGGACAACATGTATTTGTGTGTTGGTTATTCATTTGGCCTGTAGGATAATATATGGATGTTAGAAGACACAGGCTTGTCTGTCAGGGATAGGCAATGGCTTTTCTTTTTTATCTTGTAAATAGACTATACTGATACACTAAAATCTTTAGGACTTTTATTAGGCACTAAGCGGACAATGCAAAAGATACTATTTAATTTACATGAGTATAGAGGTGGCAAAAGTACACACATTCAGAACTTGAGTAGAAGTACAGATAATTGTGTTTAAAGATTGATGGTACTGATTCTATACTCAAGTAAATAAAAATACAAGCTCTGACATTTATTCAAAAGTAAAACATACGCATTTGTACCGGCTGAAAAAAAGCTAACTGAACCTCAAGACTGTATATTAATATAATAGCTTACTTCTCTATAGTTTTGTACAATTGATAGGATCTCTCACACAGAGAGCACATCAGCAGTATACTGTATGTGGGATAATCTGGATGATGATTCATTGCTTTGGCATACAATGCAGTGACTATACATTTTACAAATTTCATAAATTCTCTTCTCACTCAAACTACCACCAAAACTCTGTACCATACTGGCCAATATGTTATTCTTTTCAAAACTGTAGATTGTGGCATTCATGGTTTCCATGAAATGAACCGAAAGACTCGTCCTGTTTTCGTTTTGTTTAGGCCTAGGTTAGGGTAGACTATGTAGGCCAAAGAAATTTACAATAACCTGGTTGCCCAAGTGTGCACACCTTCTTATAACTGGGGATGTGGCTGTGTTCAGAATTAACCAATCACATTCAAACTTGTGTTAAATAAAAGTAATTACACACCTGCCATCATTTAATGTGACTCTGATTAATCACAAATAAAGTTAAGCTGTTGTAGTAGAATTTAACGTTTTCTAAGTTGCATCTCAGAGCAGAAGTCATGGTCCACAGAGAGCTTCCAAAACATCAAAGGGATCTAATTGTTGAAAGATAGATGAAAGTCAGGAGAAGGGTATAACATAATTTCCAAAGCATTAGACATACCATGGAACACAGTGAAGACAGTCATCATCAAGTGGAGAAAATATGGCACAACAGAGACATTACCAAGAACTGGACGTCCCTCCAAAATGGAAAAGACAAGGAGAAAACTGGTCAGGGAGTCTTCCAAGAAGCCTACAGAAACATTAAAGGAACTGCAGGAATTTCTAGTAATTAATGCCTGTGTGCTACATGTGACAATGTCCCGTATTATTATTCATATGAATGGACTATGCGGTAGGGTGGCAAGACGGAAGCTTTTACTTTTTTAAGAAAAACACCCAAGCCCGCCTGAAGTTTACAAAAACAAAGTGGGTGGGGGGTGTCATGTTCTGAAACAAAGGTTGAACTTTTTGGCCATAATGCCAAAATTTGTCGCAAAAAGCAACATTGTACATCACCCAGAGAACACCATACCCACAGTAAAGCATGGTGGTGGCAGTATCATGCTTTGGCGCTGTTTTTCTTCAGCTGGAACCGGGGTCTTAGTCAGGGTGGCGGGAATTATGAACAGTTCCAAATACCAGGCAATTTTGGCACACAACTTTCAGGCGTCTGTTGGATGAAGAGGAAGTTCACCTTTCAGCACGACAACAACCTAAAACAAACACCCAAATCCACAAAAGCATGGCTTCACCAGAAGGTTAACATTTTAGCATGGCCCAGCCAGAGCCCAGACCTGAATCCAATTGAACATCTGTGGGGTGATTTGAACTGGGCTGTGCACAGGCTATTTCCTTGCAATCTGACAGATTCGGAGCGTTTTTGCAAAGAAGAGTGAGCTAATTAGTGAGTGCTAATGGACTCCTACCCAAAATAACTTGGTGCTGTAATAAAATCTAAAGGTGCTTCAACAAAGTATTAATTTAAGGGTGTGCACACTTATGCATGTTATTGTAAGGTTTTCATTTTTTCCTCTCAAAGATTTGTTTTTTTTTTTTTACCTCAATTGAATTGTTCACATTATAGGTCATATTAAAGGTGGAAAAAGTTCTGACATGATTTATTTTTCGTCTCATTCTTTTACACCATAAAAACCTGGCATTTTAACAGGGGTGTGTAGGGGAAAAAAACAAAGTAACGCAGTTGCTTGCCACGGCCCGAGGTTGGGTTGGCAACAAAATATCCCGCTTGCACATTGAGCTTATCAGCTAGCATTAGCTGCAATTAGCATTTCTTAACCTTTTTTCTTAACCTTTTTTTTTTGTTTTTTTGTTTGTCTAATATCTGTAATGCAAATCTGTGTATGATTATCTTAGATTATATTATATTATTAGGCTGTCTTATTCAAATTCACTGTATAGACTACACCACCTATTGTAGGCTAGTATTAAAGTCTGCATATTTCTCCCATCCTATTATAACCACAGACATACCTACTCAATATTTGAAATATATTTATGTTGATGTTTCTCCAATAATTGCCTACCAGCTTTATTTAGTTTATTTGTTGATATTGCACATACTGTAGGGCATATGCCTATTAGCCTACAGTATGGCATATGGTTTTAGTAAACAAAACTGAATACTAAACAAAACTAATATTTTGTCATGAAGAAAAACGATTTTAAAATTATCGTCTATCATAATGAAAATAATCGATATTTAGGCCAAGTCGCCCAGCACTAGTTAAGTGTTTTTGAGAACGAGTATTCGAATACTCATTCGGGAATACCATAATTTATTCAAAGCCTGTACAATGTTATTTGGGACAGCCCTAATTCTAATTTATTGAGATGCTTTTGTTGCCTCACCAATGCTTTGATCAACCAGGATTGCATCTACACTGTACAGGGCAGAACACGCTTACAAAGCTCTGTCCATTATTTCCTATTATTAGTCGTCCAGGTTTTTTAGGTTTCCGACAATTTGCACAAAGTAGGCTGTTATAGTCTGTTATTCCATATTTATGGATGTGCAATTTACTATTGATTTTCAATTGACTGTTACGAGCTGGCTATTGGCTGCATTCAGGTTACATTAAGTGAAGTGTTTTTTTATACATACACACACATAATTATAAACGCAACACTTTGTTTTTGTGAACAATATTAGAGAGAAATGTTTTTTTTTGTGTACATAGAAAGTATTAGATCTTTGAGTTCAGCTCATGATGAAAGGGGGGCAAAAAGTGTTGCGTTTTATAATTTTGTTCAGTGTTTATGTAACTCAACACGTTTCAACTGCTTTTGGGATGTTCTATAGGTCATAATGGAGATTGGTAGGGAAGTTGGTACTTGACACTGATAAGCCTTGTGTGGTTATGGTTAGTGAAGGATTGCTGACTCTCCACTTTCAACAGATCGAAAGGGACACTGCAAGAGATTACTGTAACCTAGGGCTGGCCCCAAATATTCGGGTATTCGTTTGTTGGGTATGTATTCAATTTCAATATTGGGATTCGAGTATTAATTTTTTCACATTATACATCCATGTTTTCCCATTAATCCCTACTGTCGCCATATAAACACACATTTTGTAATGTAATTGCCTGCCTTACACTGTGTCATCAACACATTTGATTGCAATTGGCTCTGTTTGTAAGAA